>JAVTVY010029679.1:0-130642 GCA_036873755.1 Hanleya hanleyi | reverse complement strand
GGGGGAGGCAATCACGGTCACAATATTTAAAATATCTGACTTATCTCCTTTCTGGCAGTTCTGATTTCAACAACATAAACATTTAATTGTAGACATGATGGGTGGTTATTTCAATAGGTATTTAATTATTACCATTAATCGATACATATTACTACCATCTTCATTATGGGTGACCTAATGGCCCCAGCTGTGCATGTAATTGACATTATGAAAATTTCAACAATATAAATATTTTTTTTTTTAATTGGAGACTGGTGGGTGGTTGCTTGACCAAGTTGTTAATTACCATCATTAAGCCATCATCATTAATATTGACCATACCGGAACTGACCACATTGTGGGTAGTTTCGACAATTTATATATATATATATCTCTCTACACATTATGAGAAATTTCATTAAGACATCATTTTGGGTGACCATGTGACCCTACCTGTGCATGTTATACACAGGTAATGAATGCCTGCGATATATTTATATCAAATTGTAGACACGTTAGATGGTTATTTTAACAAGTTTTTGATTATTACCATTAATCGATTCATATTACTACCAATTAGACATCATCTGTGCATATAATATACATTGTGAAAAAATTCAACAATGTATATATATTCCTTATTGAAGGTTGGTGGGTGGTTACTTCACCAAGTATTTAGTTGTCACCATTAGGGCATCATCATAATATACAGTTTAACAGAGCAATATTCAGTTTAGCTCTAACTTTAAATTTTGTGTAGTTTTATTTCTTACATATACATATATATATACATACACACACATATATACATATACATATATATATACATACATACATATATATACACACATGTATATACACACATACGTACACACACTCATATGCATATACACACACATACATATATATATATAACATTAGCTATTATTAATGCTGAAAGAGTGCCGGAGTATTCATAAAGTAGATCAGGTCACTATATGGCGGTTGACGTGCGCCACTAGTGGGAAGGATTTGATGACAATTGGTAGCATTATTTTCACATAAAAATAAAATGCACATTCCCAAGAGGTGTTACTTATTACCACCAATTCAACAGTTAATATATTTGAATACTAGTACTCTTTATGCCTTGTACAGTTAAGGGGAGGTAATCTCGGCCACAACATTTAAAATAGCTAGCTTATCTCCCATGGGGCGGATCAGGTTTCAACACAACATTTAAAATAACTAGTTTATCTCCCATGGGGCGGATCAGGTTTCAACAGCATAGATATCTAATTGTAGACAAGATAGGTGGTAATTTCAACAAGTATTTGATTATTAGCATTAAACGATACATATTACTACTAATTAGCCTGTGCATATTGTACACATTGTGAGGAATGTCTGCAACTTATGTATATCAAATTGGAAACTGATGGGTGGTTACTTCAAGTATGTGAATATCACCATTAAGTCATCATTATGGGTGACCATGTGACCCTACATGTGCATATTGTTCACATTGTGATGAGTGCCAACAGTTTATGCATATCTAACTGAATAGACTTTTAGTCATCACATTGTCATCACAATTATGTCCCTGTGCATATTGTACACATTGTGTTGAGTGTCAACAATTTATGCATATCTAACTGAATAGACTTTTAGTCATCACATTGTCATCACAATTATGTCCAATAGAATATCAATATGGGTGATCAAGTGACCCTGTGCATATTGTACACATTGTGTTGAGTGTCAACAATTTATGCATATCTAACTGAATAGACTTTTAGTCATCACATTAAGTCATCACAATTATGTCCAATAGAATATCAATATGGGTGATCAAGTGACCCTGTGCATATTGTACACATTGTGTTGAGTGTCAACAATTTATGCATATCTAACTGAATAGACTTTTAGTCATCACATTAAGTCATCACAATTATGTCCAATAGAATATCAATATGGGTGATCAAGTGACCCTGTGCATATTGTACACATTGTGTTGAGTGTCAACAATTTATGCATATCTAACTGAATAAACATTTAGTCATCACATTGAGTCATCACAATTATGTCCAATAGAATATCAATATGGGTGATCAAGTGACCCTGTGCATATTGTACATATTGTGATAAATATCGGCATTATAATATATATTTAGTTGAGAACTGTTGGGTGATTATTTTATCAATTTATTTTATAATCACCAGTAGGACATCATCAAGGGTGAATATGTGACCCTACATGTACATATTATGCACATTGTGAAGAGTTTCAATAATAGATTGGAGCCTGATTTGTGGTTACCATTAAAATATCATCATTATGGATGACCATGAAACCTTACATGTACATAGTGTATGTCAACAGCATATATATATATATATCAAATTGGTCATGTGACCCTACCTGTGCATATTGTACACATTGTGAGGAATGTCTGCAACTTATGTATATCAAATTGGAAACTGATGGGTGGTTACTTCAAGTATGTGAATATCACCATTAAGTCATCATTATGAGTGACCATGTGACCCTACATGTGCATATTGTACACATTGTGATGAGTGCCAACAGTTTATGCATATCTAACTGAATAGACTTTTAGTCATCACATTGTCATCACAATTATGTCCAATAGAATATCAATATGGGTGATCAAGTGACCCTGTGCATATTGTACATATTGTGATAAATATCGGCATTATAATATATATTTAGCTGAGAACTGTTGGGTGATTATTTTATCAACTTGACCCTGTGCATATTGTACATATTGTGATAAATATCGGCATTATAATATATATTTAGTTGAGAACTGTTGGGTGATTATTTTATCAATTTATTTTATAATCACCAGTAAGACATCATCAAGGGTGAATATGTGACCCTACATGTACATATTATGCACATTGTGAAGAATTTCAATAATAGATTGGAGCCTGATTTGTGGTTACCATTAAAATATCATCATTATGGATGACCATGAAACCTTACATGTGCATAGTGTATGTCAACAGCATATATAATTATATATATGTCAAATTGGCCATGTGACCCTACTTGTGCATATTGTACACATTGTGAGGAATGTCTGCAACTTATGTATATCAAATTGGAAACTGATGGGTGGTTACTTCAAGTATGTGAATATCACCATTAAGTCATCATTATGGGTGGCCATGTGACCCTATGGTGTATAATTTCAACATTAAATACAACTAATTACATAGCAGGACTGTTAGTGACATAGAATAAATCAGTTCACTCACTCATCAGGTGAGGTGGCTGTTGCCTGCTGTTACTAGTGGTACAGGTTGGGATGCTGGTACCTGGGGTACATGCTCATGGATTGGTACTGGTGGTATATGTTGAGAGGCTGATATCCGTTGGGTGGCTGATACTGGTGGTACATGTTGAGAGGCTGAACCTAATGGTACATGTTGAGAGGCTGGTACTATATGTTGAGAGGCTGATACTGGTGGCACATGTTGGACGGCTAATACTTGTGGTACTTGTTGCAAGGCTGGTATCAGTACAGTTGCAGCTTGGAAGGATTGCTCTTGTGCATGCTGGGAAGGAATAACGGTTCGATTATGGAGTGATTCTGAATGTGAGCCTCTGAGCAGCATCACGTCTGATTCGTCGTGCACCTTTCTTGCTGGACCAAACTCGTTCTTCTTCAGGAAAATCTTTCCTTTTTTTGACCAGCATGAGTGAATGGCACCTTCTCTCCGTAGCTCGAGCAGCTTCATCATTATATGATGTCGTCGCCTGGTTAGGTCCTCAACGAGAATTACCGAGGTTCCAGCTAATTTTCGTTTATTTGTCATCACTCTCTCCTTGGCTTTATAGTTAACAAATGTCACGAACACGTTACATTTTCCATCACGTGGCGGTGCGAGAATATGGCAGTGCTCCAGATCATCTTTACTGATATTGGGTGAGTTAGTGAGTTTTCTTAACGTGACACTGAGTAGATTCTATCCGCTATATAGCTGAACGCGACGTTGAACCTTAATTCTCTCTCTCTCTCTCTCTCTCTCTATAACGTGTAACGTGTAACGAAGATAACGTGTATTATTTCGGTATTTATTCCATGTGTTGCAAGTGGCCCCTTGTAAACACTTATAATATTGCGGTATTTAACATTTAACGATACTACGCCCTCAGTAGATACCTCGGTAGAAGCACGTATACAGGCGATGTAAAATTATAAATATAGAACGATCCTTGTTTATGACGTTACAAGATCTTCCCTTGTAGAAATTACTCCAACCACCACGTGACTGTTCTTATTTGACTTCACAGCTGTTGGCATAAAGATTCCAAAGAAGCTCTCGATAATGAAGATAAACTATGGAAGTAGAACCACATGCACGCCTATCTTCATTAAAAGTTGTGCACGGATTCCCTAACTAAAGATTTTCGAAGTATCAGCTGACGTGATATAGTGAGCTCTTGCAATCAGTGTCCGTTATATCGCCCTCTTACTCTCCCGGGGTACTGAGAGTAAGGGACGTACGGAGGACCAACTTCGATTTTAGGAGCGTATAAGGTGGGAACTGAAGCACATGTGCGCAACTTATTTCAGAGACCTCAGATATAATCTGTCTCAGTTGCAGGAACACACCAAGGGTTGCAACCGTAATTTTTATACACCTTTAACCCATATCTGGATTGGAGAAGGCGCGAGCATGCAACCCCCCCCCCCCCACCTTACCCCCTTCCACACACACACACACACACACACAGGCACAGGTACACATTATGCTGGAAATTACCTAGTTCACGTTCTATCCGAAAACGTGCACATGAACTAAATTTATTTATATGACCTCACTCTCTTCTGGTAATCATGAACAACGAATGGAAGTTGTATAAGATCAACGATTGCTACTCCACTTTTAGATTCCCCTGGAAGAATGACATGAGAGTCTTGAATATCCAGGTGAACCCTCCATGCCCCATGTTCCCAAAAATCTGGAGCTATCAAAATAGCGTGAGAGCATTGAACGAAGCAATGTATTACATTCATTTCCAGTATTGCGCCAGTGTATTAAAGAGGAAAATTTTGGGAACTGGGGGCATATAGATCTGGAATCAACCATCCCCAAGTACATGTTGAACTCTATTGAAATGGACATGTAGCTACATACATGTAGATGTAACTAAGACGGAATAAAGGGGAGAAAAATCTACCTCAATCTTTCTTGCGAGATGGCAAAAGGGGAGAGAAATGTACCTCAACATATTCGGCGAATGTATGGAGGAGAGAAAATCTTACCTCACGACAGTGCGACAGTCTCCGAACTACCTTACTGAAGACGGAATTAAGGGGGAGGGAAATCTGAATCAGTATATTCTGTGAGAGGCGATAAAGGGGAGAGAAATCTACATCGGCATCTTCTGTGAAGGGATGGATAGAAGAGAGAAAGACTTACCTCACGACAGCACGACAGTGCGACAGTTTCCAAGCTCCTGTACTGAAGACGGAATAAAGGGGAGAGAAATCTACCTCAATATTTCCTGCGAGACGGCAAAAAGGGGAGGAAAATCTACCTCAACATATTCGGCGAATGTATAGAGGAGAAAAAAACTTACCCCGATCACGACTGCGCGACAGAGCGACAGTCTCCAAGCTACCTTACTAAAGACGGAATTAAGGGGGAGAGAAATCTGAATCAATATATTCTGTGATAGGCGATAAAGGGGAGAGAATTCTACCAAAATCTATTCGGTGAAGGGATGAATGAAAAACTTACCTCACGACAGCACGACAGTGCGACAGTCTCCTAGCTCACGTACTGAAGACGGAATAAAGTGAAGAGAAATCTACCTCAATATTTCCTGCGAGACGGCGAAAAGGGGAGAGAAATCTACTTCAAAATATTCGGCGAATGTATAGAGGAGAGAAGATCTTACCTCTCGACAGCACGACAGTGCGACAGTCTCCAAGCTACCTTACTAAAGACGGAATTAAGGGGGAGAGAAATCTGAATCAATATATTCTGTGAGAGGCGATAAAGGGGAGAGAAATGTTCTGTGAAGGGCTGGATGGAGGAGAGAAAGGTATAATGTAGACTATCGTGCTGTCGTGACGTAAGGTTTTCTCTCCTCTATCCATCTCTTCACCGAACAGATCGTGGTAGATTTCTCTCCCCTTTATCCCCGTCTCCCAGAATATTTTGAGATATATTTCTCTCCCCTTTTTTCCATCTTAGTAAGGTAGAATGGAAACTGTCGCACTATCGTGCTGTCGTGAGGTAAGATTTTCTCTCCTCTATTCATTTCTTCACCTAACAGATCATGGTAGACTTCTCTCCCCTTTATGCCGTCTCACAAAATATTTTGAGGTAACTTTCAGCTGTTTCAAAACGTCTCTATCTCTTCACCATTAGTTGTGTTAGACTAACGCGCCCTAACATGAGTTCTCTCCCTTTTATCATTAACCACGTCTTGTGTTGATAACATCATCAGGTTGGATGGTGTAGAGGGAAATTTACATTTGGGAACTGGGGGCATGGAGGATCCCCCAATATCCACCATCGCACAACTACTTTCTAACAACTAAGATGAGCTACCAGATACCAGAGTCGTGATTGATTTGGATTACTGAGAGCTGAGAGCCCCTTGTATCAATGTCCTTTCGACGAACCGCACGTCAGTGATTGAGAGAATTAGTGAGTCAGCTGCGTTGAGTATAGGAACCTCACAGGTTAAAAAATTAGCTTTATTATCGTTAACTGATACTGGCCAATGTCCTAATCGTTTACAATTTGCCTATAGCTTCATATAGTGACTAGAAAATAATTTTTGTTTTTCAGCCACGGAGACGAGCTCAGTATCCATCATCATACCTATAGTAATAGCTGTAGTAGTGTTAGTCATCGTCATCGCCGTCCTCATCCTCAAAAGGTAAGGTTCACTCTTTCACAGTCTTGGAACCAGATTCTCATCTTGAACAGGCAATGTTATAACATTCACTGGAGTGTTTTTCTTAAAGAAAGCTTTGACTTTCAAACGATTACTGGAAAATTAGGAATTTGACACCACATCTAAAGGCGTTTCCATGCACCATGCATCTGCGCAAGCCTGCTCTGTACACAAAGTTGAGTGAAAAGTTCACTCAAGTAAGAGTGAAAATTGATCACGCTCAAGTTGAGTCAAATTCACTTAATTCACTCAAATACAATTTAGTGAAATTCGTCCAAGTTTTAGTTGATAAATATTGAAGTGAATAGTGAAGTTCACTTTCAGTCAACTTAAGTAAAATTCACTCAACTTGAGTGGAAACTTCACACAAGTATTTGAATGGGATCAAAGTAGTATATGAAGTGGAAATATATACCTATATGACGTCAGGAGTGCGTGTTGTGAGAAATGCAGAGGGAAGGTTGACCTATGACCTTTGACCATGAGCTTAGGCCTTTGACCGTGGGTTGCCATGGCAACTACTGGTGACGTGACTGGTGAGTGGATGCAAAAATGGGATTCTCTAAGAATCCAGAAAAATGGACTTTACACTCAGTCAAGTGGGCTAAATAGGCCATAATGTGTCCGCATGGGTCGTGCACGAAACTCTCGTCGAGGGCACTTTAGGTCACGTGACTAGCGGGTGGATGCGAAAATAGAATTCCGAAAAATAGAAAAGCCGAAAAAAGAATCATTCACTTGGTCTGATGGATATATAATATTGATGTGTCCGCATGGGTCGTGCAAGGTGAAAGACTTGGAGCGTCCGTCGAGGTCGGTCTCGTGTTTGACAGGTGGATGCAGTAATAGGATTCCGGAAGGACAAAATTGCGGAAAAACGGACTTTGCAGGACATGTTGCCTAATAAAACGGAATGGAGGACTCTACAACCATGCGTGTTCTTATAAAAGGTAGGGGCGTATAAGGGGATACCGTTGGCGATAGGGTGTATTGGGCAGGGAATGATGGGTCTGTTTAGCAAGGCAGAGTTATCATCCCCTGTAAGGTATCGATTGAGTGAGTGAGTTAGGTACGAGTGAGTGAACGCCCATCTGAAGGCAGCGACGCTCTAATGCTGGGGAATAAGATCCCCGCCCCAACACACACCTATACCTAGTCACTATTGTCTTAACACAATCATATGAGAAAAAGACTGATGAACAACAGCCACAACAAAAACAACAAGCTTAAGGTTATTACCTATTTAATTATCCTCTCCATCACGACACACCCAACCCGAGAGAGCCGCGTTGGGTGTGTTTACAATTCACGTATGATATTGTCCATGTATCAGATGCGTCCTCGGCTGCTCTGGTCCGATCAGAAACCGCAGTTTTAGACGAGTGTTCAGCCTGGCTCTCAGTAGATAGATTCTCAGTGTCAGTCGGTGGACTCTCAGCATCAGCCGGTACGCTTTCGGTATGTTAATCGGCATCTGACTCCTCGGTCTGTCAGTATCCAGGCAGTTCCTCTAGTGTCGCATCTTATCGTAGTGTCTGGTGCCATAGTATGTATAGCCCATGTTGACGTCGTCGACTGTGTCCTAGTGAGATAACTCCGAATCTCAGATTGGTTGAAATCATCACGTGATACCCCATGGAATTGACAATAATCTCCCATCGGTACGCATGAACGCTCGTCTCAACGCCTTAATGCTCTATCGTTACGCCTTAAAGTTCGTCTGAACGCCTCAACACAATCGCTCTATCTTAACGCTTCAGCGCGCTATCGTAATGCCACAGCGCGAAAGTGACGTCATTGCACACACATGCTTTGAAAAGACTTCCGCACGCTGGTACCCTATAGCTTGAATGCCACGTCATCTCCGGAAGTGATATTATCATCGTAAGCGACGTCATCATAGCATGCGCACTCGCCTGTTGGTATAGCCAAGTCTGGTGTACCCTATACCCTATGGGCTACAGAGTTTAGGCTGTACCAACAGGCGAGTACGCATGCGAGCGATGACGTTGCTTCTGGTGATGACGTCACTTCAGGCGATGACGTCCCTTACAAACTATACAGTTCCGACGGCACAACCCGGTGAGTACGCATGCATGAGAGGACATCTCCGGATATGACGTCACTTCCGGCGATGACGTCACTTCCATGAAGATTCAAGGGTCACTGCTCAAAGTGTGCGATTCCGCGTTATGACGTAACGATAGCGCGTTAAGGCATTAAGATGGAGCGTTAAGGCATTAAGGCGTTGCGACGAGGGTTAAGGCGTAACGACGTGATCATTGAGGATCAATCAGAGCTTTGGAGCTATCTTACTAACTCGGTGAAGAGTTAAGATAGGTGTATGCGGGCGTTGCTGTGTTACGTCTATAAAAGAAGCCCTAACCGAAAGATATGCACAGTCGAGGTCTTTTTGCCAACATGTGTTATACATGTATATGCTCTGAGTGCGAACACGCGTTCACCAGACACTACGATATGATGCGACACCAGAAGAATGTAGATGGGTACAGAGAGACAGGGGAGCCAAAAGCCGATGCATATGGAGCTAATGGGAGGGTACCGGCTGATTATAAGAGTCCATCGACGGATACTGAGAGCCTACCCACTGGCATTCAGGCTGAATGCTATGCCGCTAATAGGTCTGCAGCATCCCAGGGAAGGCCAAGTGTGATGAAGACGAGGATTCCACTTTTGGGGATCGCATTGTGACAGCGGCTACCGATACCCACGCTTCAGTGATCGGAGAGGCCAGGCAGGGTAATGTACAACAGGCTTGCATCCAAATGCGCCCCTACGGCCCGAAAACAGCACTGGTCTATGGATATTATAAACCTGCTGCCGTTTGAAATGAAGGGCGATCCCAAGCATAGGTTCATCATGAAGACCAAGAGCCACTTGGAAGAGGATATTGGGTTATCATCATCAGAGGCTCTGCAAAATGCAGCCAGAACATGACCGAAGATTGAACTTTCTTGAATGAATAAACGGCTTCCCATTAGACAAGAGCAGCCGGCGATGCATCTGATACACGGAAAATAGCATGCGTGAATTGTAAACATACTTGACGCGGCTCCCCCAATCTAGGGAAACCAAGATGGTAAATCAGGGGAATACCATCTAGAGGTAACGCTATGAAAACTTCGGGCGAAATGTTCGCCGATATTCGAGATCCCTTAATAAGCCAATGACGACAATTTCTACCTTTTCTCTCTGACAATGATTGACGTTTAGTTCATGGAAATTAACTTCTTTGCACGGTATAATCTTCTGATATTTTTACCCCCTAACAAAGCCAGGCTTTTCGGCGGGAGTAAACTCTTTGATCTTTACGGTTTACCACGCACACTGTCTGGAAATGATGTCATATTTAGATACTGTTTCAGGATAATGTTTATATATTAGATCACGTGCTACCGTTTGTAATTACTATGGGCGAGATTTTGAAATTGTTTCTAACTCTACCAGGCTAGACATCATGCCCTGCCCATTACACCCTATTCCTCGCGGTACCCGTCTACACCCCTACCCTTTACAAGAAAATGCATGGGTGCAAAGTCCGCCATTCCTGGTTTTTGTTGGACTGTAAAGTTCGTTTTCCGCATTGTTGATTCTTCTGACATCCTATTTTTGCATCCGTTCTTCACTCACTTGACCGACCTCGACGAACATTTCAAGTCGACATCCTGCGTGACCAATGTGGAGCCATTTGATTCGGTGTCAATTCCGTTTTCCGCATTTTCGTTTTTTCTTTTCGCGGAATTATCTTTTTGCATCCTCGCGCCAGTCACGTGATCCAAAGTGCTCATGACGAGCGCTTTATGTCAACATCGGGTACAATCCATGTGAACCCAATATGACCCATATATACCCACCTGACTGGGTGTAAATCCCTTTTTGTCCGAATTCTGGGAGAATCCTATTTTTCTGTCCACCCGCCATTCGCGTGATCAGTAGTTGCCGTGACAACCCAAGGTCGAATTTCAACGGTGCAAGGTCAAAGGTCAACTTACCGTCCGCATTTCCTCCCAATTTTTCACCACATGCCACCCTCACCATCACCTCGAATAGGTATAGATTTCAACTTTATATACTACTGATCGATTTCCACTCTTAATTGAGTTAAATTCCACTCAAGTGTTTCGAGTGAGCAGTCGAATCAAGTCTTGACGAAGATTTGCCTGGGCCTGTTTTCCCCGGTGTATGAGAACAGTTGGAAGTAAATTCCTGTTCCTGATTTAGGTGATCTGGATGTCGATAGACGACCAGCCTGGATTTTGTGTGACAGCTAACATCACCCACGCCGAGATCATATATATATTCTCTTCAGTGAGCTCGGTGTTCATTTCTCACCCACCTATTGAAATTGTCCATTTCATTGAGATGTACTATGAAATTTGGTAATAACGAAATAAAGCCACGTATATTTATCAGGCATTAAAAAGTTCTGGGTAAACTGGTGGTGATACTTAATCGGACAGGTCCAGATGTGCACTCTGTGACTGTCCTTAGGAAGTCTTCCTACCATTACAGTTAAGCAATGCACCATTCTATATCTATCATGCAATTTTTGTCTGAAACATGTTGAACGTTGTATTAGAAATGCCGATATTTACTCCACCTATTTGTTTATTTGTGTTTATAGAAGAAAAAGTCGAAGGGAGGAAGAAATGTCATCCGAGAAAGAGAAGGATAAAATGGACAACGTGGTCACCTACGATAAAATGGAAGTAAAAGGAGGACTGAGTCAAGAGGAAAATAAATACGTCACACGAAATGATCGTACCACCCGATGAACGTTGAGCGGGAACAATAGAAAGAATATCACTAAACCGTCGTCTCTAAGGGAGCTTCAGGAATACAGTATTCTAAATTCGCATGGTTGGAGTGACGGTCAGGACAAATGGGCGTATACATGTTACTGGCTGATGGTGATGGGAGATAACCGGGGATCGACTTGTTGTTTGGCGCCATCTGTTGCGGATTATCAATTGACAGTTATTAATGTCATTCATATTCAATGTTTCATTGGCGTTCCAATGAGATGACGACACGTTCCAGAGCGTATAGACCGATATATGCGTTTCGCGCTGATGATCAGGCTGTGGTATGGTCTCCAGGCGCGTACGTTAGTCCAGGGTAGTTCTTGTTACAGCACACCCTATGCTTATAGTTCGAAAATTGTGCTGAACTGACAAAAATTAGGCAGAATTTAGGCAAATTAGCTCCAAAAGAGCTAGTACATGTATACACTTAAGGCAGGGTTAATGCACTTACATTGATACAAAGTTTGGCAACTTGTAGTTTGAAATACTAGCCGTGGCAAAACATGTGCTTCCCCGTGTATAAGCATACTATACCCCGAACTTACGCGTCCCTAAGCTAACCGCTTGGTGATCACAAGAGCGTGAAATGCCTATATCGGAAGCCCCGTATTGAATCTCCCGGGATTTCTTCGTCATTGTCAGCGAGAACGCCCATTGCCAAAGGTTACAGCTATTCCATTTTGACATGTTCGTCGAAGTTGAATGCAATTGTTTGGATACAGTTTCGAAATTATGCCTATAAAGGCGTCGTGGTTCCTGTCAGCAGTACTGATCCGTGGTCGATTGATGTGAATTTGAATGATTAGATCACCCATACTTGCCAGATATAAGTGCTATAGGAAAGTTTTACTATCTGTTATATAGGTTCGAGTGCCTTGGTTATTTATGGGAGATTTATAAATATGTTAGTTGGCCGTGTTTTGCGGATTTCACATTGTTACTTCAATGATAGTAATTGATTGTACTTCATGTATATGTGTTGATTGTGTATATATCTGTGTTGATGCAAACTAGTACCGGTGTGAAAGGAATAAATGTTACAGGAAACAATGTCCCTGTTTAAATGGCTTTTGGACAATGTGTCTTACCTGAGTTGAAAATCAGGAATAAATATCTTAGCTGAGTTAAATATAGGACCCGTACATTTATCGGGCCCGTCTAGGATATTCAAAGGGTGCGAATATTTTCAATTTCCCATTTTCTTACCATCCCAGGAATGCACGCTTTTCTAAAGGGGGGAGGGGGGGATCCGGACATTTTTTAATTTTTACGCTTGATGTCCGGCATTTTAGCGCATTTTAAGACTAAAGTGGCATTTGATATCTTTTATAATTTTCGTATTACCGGGAAAATGTAAAAAAAAAAAATCTACGGACCAGGAAGGGTGGTGGAGGGGGGTTGCATTCGCTCCACACGCACCATGGATAATGACGGGCCTGTGTATACTCCTACCGGACAATCTTTCCTTTCACACCAGTAGTCGGAAATGCAGTTTCACGGTCACTCTGAAAACTCTGAAAAAGACATGTGTTGCTGTAGCATTTGGTGTTGTCTCTAGAAGCCTAATGGTACGGTACACTATGTTGCAGAGTGTAACTATGCCCTTCACTGTACATTACTATTATTGTTGAAAGGCACGTGGCATATTATACACATGTTTTGCAAGTTTGCCTATCATATTACATTTGTCGCATGTTAACAACATTTTCTTGTGTTGGAAGAAGACCAATAGCTGTTTCACAAGTTACTGCTTTGTGGGATATAACACAGTCGTGTGTGCAATTTGTGTTGACAAACAAACGCGTGCATGTGCAATTTGTGTTGACACACAATCGCGTGTGCAGTTTGGGGTGTTGACACAAGCTTCTGTTTGAAGACAACCAAAAAAACTAAGATCCTTAATGGGGAAGAGGACGAGCACGGCTGACTAACCGAATTGTCAGTCTTTTGGTGATTTCTTCCAAATGTCTTGAAAATTCACTACTTGACAGACCAGACACGAAGAAAGCACTGAAAGAAGAAATATGAAAAAATAATGTCATATTCAATTTTTTTGGTACGTCAACTGATATGGACTTAACCCAGTTAAGTGAAAGATGTCCAGACGCAGCGTCAAATTGATCTACACGTGTCAAACAATAGTATACTGGACCATTATTTACCACCCCCCCCCCCCCTTGTAGTACCTACAATTCAAAATATTAATAAAAACACTTTCAATATTATTATTTCATTTCAATTTCCTGCATTTTGCAAGCTAATTTGATTTTATATTGGGATAATATCGCTTGATTTTTATTGCTTACTGTACCCCTTGTAGATCAGTTCGACACAGTAAGAGTTTGTGTTCTTATACTCAACTGACTTATTACAGCTGCACAGGCCAGTTGACTAAAATAAATGTATATGCTGAACAAAATAAATGTAAATATGAGAGTATATTTTTCATAATACTTATTTCGATGTCTTCCTCATGTCTAGATTGACACGTGGGTAAATATTCATGACTATATTCCAAGCCTTTAAGAGAAAATCGACAAAAGACTGACGAGGCCTAGGAAACGTTAGCCAGACAGCCGTGGTTACGGTGGCCTACCTCCACCTTAGACTTTTGATTCAAGTCTTGTGTTGCCATCACAAGGGATTTTGCGTATAACAGTGAGAAACTCAAATTTGTTCTAATATAAGTCCAATATGGAACCTAGCAATAGAATGTAAAGCTCATTGGGGAAAAAATGTGTTATCTCTAAGAGATTGTAGTAACACACTTACCACTTCAGATACCAAATAGCATGACGAATATGCCCTCGAAATTCACAAAAGTACTGAATTTCAAATTCCAAAGATTATTTGCTATATTTCACTTCGGGAACCCTCTGTCATATCCTAACACTTGCTTTTGCAAGTGCGCATCATCTAGTGTATTCTATATTAGCAAAACGTCACAACAAACTTCTCGAATGCCTGTACAAGTATGCTACATGTACTTTATAAAATCGACTAGAATCTGCCATCTTTTATGTCTGTCGTTCCATCATAATGTACCATCATCTATTTTAGTACCATACTATGAGCGCATCCATTTGTTTTCAGCTTCCCACGTCATTATGTAAGTTGTTTTCATTGCTTCGTTGTGGTAACAGTTAGACATATTTAAGTGCGGATTGATTGTTCCTGCATGATATCGCAAGTTTTGAATGCGATTTCACATTGTTCCATATTTCATCAATCATATATATTGCTCCAGTTCTTGGTTGTGCTTGAAATATTTCTCTATATATATTCGTGTCATTCTGTTCGTGGCGATGAATCACACATTCGGTTGACCATCATCCTCAGATAGTTTTTTGTATCACCAGTTTTGCGGACCGTTATAGACATACGGTCTTCCATGTCGTCCACCATGTTATGTCGTTTAATGTGTCATCTGTGGTATATACATGTCACAACGTTAAAGGTTATACCAAATAATTCTATACTACTTTGCATTAAAACATACCCGGTGGTGTTCCAAACAACAAATTAGTATTTTTTTCTTGAATAATGTCGTCGAAGTGGCGTTTAGGACACGAATAGCACACATGTGGGAGAAAACGTATTGGAGCCATGACCTCCGGTGCATGACGTCACAACCTGATTACGATTGCGCCGTAAACGTCATAGTCTATGACGTCGGGCGTTGTTACGAAAAATTCACCCAACTGTGGGAGTTCTAGCGTGATGTCGCTGACATTTTGACGTCACAACGGGCATTTGACCGAGATCGTAATCAGGTTGTGACGTCACAGGTCAAGCGATCACAGCTTTCGCCGTTTTGAAAGGGGCGTGAAATTGTCGCACTTTACTGCTGCTATTTCCAACCTTGGGCAGTTTGAAAACATACAAAAATGTAAAACAAGTCTATATAATCACCTCTACAACAATTTAGCACAAAAAAGTAGCAGATTTTGAGACCATTTTGTATAACCTTTAAGCATACAATAGGTTATATTGTTCCATGTGTCATCATTGTTGTATGTGCTTTTACGTTCGCTTTCATCATCTGGATGTGTCACAATGTTACCTGTGTTTCGTCGATGCAGGTTGTGGCATTGTGTGTATGTGTGACATGTCATCAATTGAAATTACATGTAACATCGTTTTATACTCTGTCGAAACTATATCATATTCATTGTGCTCATCGATCTTTAACACAAGTGTTATTCCAAGGTATGTAAATTAGACTTTAAACTGTTTACTTCTGAATAGAATATCAATATTTTACTCTACCGTACGTGTACCGTATATAATGTCAGTGTTCGAGTTAGTTAAACGAATAAACCTATATCATATATATACGCAATGAATTTAATTAGGCTATTTGTCATTGTCGAGATCTGGCATCTTATTAATTCTATAGATACCGGCCTTGTATATGCTATATATTGTATAGATTTAAACCATAGCTGTGAGCCATTATATAAATTAGCCTGTGTTTGTACTATATCGGTATATTGTTAATATGTATTGTTCGTCCCATTATGCCATGTTATAACACAAGGATATTAGAGTCATGGGACTGGTAGTAATTAGGTCAATGATGTCGATTAGTTCAGCCATACATTCCATTTATATCGAGTCAGAGCCGACCTGTATATAATTAATTACAGAGCGCCGTTCGTAATCCAGACGGCATGTTGCTTTTTAGATCTATCCACTTTGACAGATTATACTAATCAGTCAATGGGGAAAATTGCTGGTAAAATAGTCATAGAAGTTTTGTTTCACTACTATTGTGAAAAGTGAATGAGTACCCCGTTATATTAACGGCGAATGCAGTGTCTTAGACTGCTACAGGATTCTAGTTTCCCCACCTCCCCCTGCCCCACCACCAACGGTTGACGTTTAATAGATCTATATTTGCAAGGTAACATTCGATTAACTGATGATACGGTACGGTTTTAAAAAAGAATTGAACCATCCTATTATCTAAGATAACATGCGATAATGGGCATATTTACAATCAAGTGCATATGCCTAATTTGAGTTGACGAAATGAGTCAAGCCAGTCAGTCCAACAACTAATAATTGCACCATGCATTTAGATGTACCGAAATTATGTGCACTTGTAATAAACTGTTCTACCTAGTCTCACCATAGTGGTGTGTGATAAACTATACGACCCGATGAGGATGAGAGAAATACTGAAACCTCAGATATTGGGACTGGAGTTTCCAGTTTATATCATTATCACAGAGAAGTATGACAGTCCATATAGGGCTGTCCACAGCAAGCTCTTCTACTTGGAGTTGCTGGTGGGGATATATGCAGTCTTAACGGTGACTGCTAAAAATAGAGAGCATTCGCAAGAGTGAACAGAGGCAACGCTGTTTTTAGCGTCTTTGACGAGCTGGCAGCCAAGAATTTTCAGCAGGCGCATACGTCACACGTATATATGGTGTAATCAACATCAACATGAACAGGGGCGGAAAGAAGCAAATGAACATATATATCATACAATTATTTTCCAAATTGGATTGAAATAATAGTATTAAATGGTATTAAACTAATACCACCATATTTCTGTATGTTATAGACTTTATATTTAGACAATGGTGAGTCAGCATTATCAACTGCAAGACACACAATTCTGATCTGAAAGTTGGAGATTTGGTGATGACAGACGTTGGCATTAGCATTTATACGGATCCTGTGCCTGCGTTGAGGGGTTAATGTATTTTATACCCTTAAATGCAAATTTTTGTTGTAATTTGTGTAACACAAATTTCCCCTGCATCACGTTACTAGGAAAGTTTCCATGGTAATTAATCCATGTGCGAGAAGTAAATGTCATGTTCCCAGCAACAAATCCAAAATGTATTCAAATGTGATTGAGTAACCGTCGACAAGTTGTGTATTGTGTCGCGATTAATATTCAACTACGTGCAATCTAAAGTTCGCTCTGCCACAGTAATCAATATGAAGTTATTTCCGCTCTCGAAATGACTCGGGTTTCATGTACGCACCTAAACTAATTAATTGCCTGATGTCGTACGCGCTGTTCCGGTAAATTCCACAGGGAAAGATTTTGTTTGAATAACTTTCGTTGATACATACAGTACAGGGATGCTGCAATGATTGCGATAGGCTGTGTCTTACATCAACAACCCACCAAAATGTACCGTTGATTGGCTATATGGTATTGTGTACACACCTCGCATTAAAAGGATAAAATAGAGGTAACCTTGTTTGAAAAAATGGTTTGAGGAGGCTGTTATCTATTGAGCGGTTAGTGACAGATCGAGATGGTTGTGCTTGTGATTTTGCCTTTATCCTCACGGGCCCAGTTGAGCAGTGACACAGCGCAAAAGTTAAGCACCACCCTATTTTGCCATGGCCATCCCAAAGACCTGATCTTTATTCTCTTAAGCAATAATGAGACATGGCTGTCGGAGTGACAGAGAGCCCCGCAACATAGACAAGACAAGAATTGGTCCAAACACTTCATGAACAATTAAACTGTATGCCAATGATAGGCCTACAGATCAGGCGGTTGATTAACAGTATGAAAAGAACATCGCCCGCATAAGAGGAGGGTAGACCAGATACTGACAAGAGTACTGTAGCATGGACATGCACAGGACGATTGTTATTTTGTGATCACCTACATCATTTGTTCCACCATGAATTTGCTGGAACTGGCATGATACTTAATTCGTCCATTAGTTACTCCCATTTTCATTCATTGTCTAGTGAATGACAAACATTGTCGTTTTTTTTGGTCATTTATAAGAGTAGCCATGTCTGTTGGTTTAGTCGATGTTTTCGCAACCGTAACCGAATAGATGCTTAGGCAATACAACTGTTGATCAAATAGAGTGGGGCTTAACTTTTGCACAGGTGTATATATGATGGCACCATTCATTGGTTTGTTGCCTACTGTAACCGGTGCAAAAATCCGTCCATCAAAATTGTTGTCGCGTTCCTCAGAGTACTGAATTTTCTCGCGAATTTGGTCAAGTTGTATGTATTTTTTCCAGGAAGACTGTCTATGTTCCATCACAGATCAAGTATACAGCGGGTCTGTATTCAAGGATAAATATGAACCGGGATAAGCTTTGGCCCAGTAATGCCGCTTTCAAACTAGCTATTATATACAGATGATGCTTTCAAATGCCGCGATTATGAAAGTTAGCAGAATTGCTCTACTACACTACCGGTACTAAATATCCTCGCAAAATCTGTGCAAATTGAGCTATAATTTCGTTCTCGTTGCTATTAATAGGTTTGCTTTCACGAAGTCGTGATGACCCAAAAATACTTAGGCTGAATAGATATTGACTTTGTATAGTTTGGTAAATATTGTGGTAATGACATCTCCAGTTTGACCTCCGACCAAAACTATGTTCTATATTAATATGTATTATGATAAAATAAACTACCATATTTGACAAATGTCTTTGTTTTGCTTCCTCAATGACAACAGGCACTATTGATAGTATTAGGGGCATTGTGGCAATTATGCATGTTAGATTCTTGAATGACATCATCCCCGATGAAATCCAAACATGGATGACCCCGCTTCCTGTTATATGCAATAATGAAAGATTATAACAGAGTTGTCATTTCCAAGCGTGGATCGTATGTTATCAAATTGACAACTAGCATCTGAAAGAAAACATAGTACCCAAATACGGAGCTTTAATCCGATGACAGGTTATTGCAGTGTTTTCTTCCAATGGGGTAATATGTCCTCAAATTAATGACTATTTTTCTTAGCATATGATTTACACTTGGGACATGGTTATCCAAGCCCGCACACTGTGAGGATCCACACCTGACTCAGAACACTTTGACCTCCTGCGCACTTTCACCCATCTTCATTTTATCCAGCCAATTTCTACGTTCAGTGGGAACGTAGAAATTGGCTGGATAAAATGAAGATGACTTTCACCTCGCTGTGCAGCATTATCTAAGTAGAATGCATTCACTCATATTAATAAAGCCATGAGGACCAGATATCTTCATAGTCAGGTGGCTTTGCATCATCTTCATACGCCCATTGTGAGAGGCAATCGTATATGCGGTAGGGAGTTCTGTCCGTCTGGTAACTTTTGAAAGCTGTGCAATATCTGTGAAATTACAGGTTATAGATTGACTACTCATGAGGCAAGGAAGAACCCTCAATTATAGAAACAACAAATCTCTTAAGTATTCGTGAGGGCCGAAAGTGGAGGGGTGTACAGAGGGAAGGTTGACCTTTTGACCCGGACCTTGGACACTCGATCTCACTTTAGGTCATATCACGTGATTGGCGGTTGGATGCAAAAGCAGAACTTGGAAAATCTACGGACATCTCGTAAAAAAATGCCATTCCCAGTCTAGGTGGGTCCTACGTGACCCATGTGGGTAGTGCAGGGTCTCAACGTGATGCGCTCATCGAGGTTACTTCGGGTCAGGAACTTTTCACCAAGTCAAAGGGGTCTAGGTGGGCCATCCTCGTTCCAAGTTGGTCTTGCATGATATCATCTTGAAACGCTCGTCGAAGAGACTTGTGGTCACGTGACTGGCGTGTGGATGCGAAAATAGGACATCCAAACTCCCCAGAACTGCGGTAGAAATTGGGCCATATTTGGTCCACGTGAGTCGCGCAGGGTCTCGTATTGAAGCGCTCCTTGGGGACACTTCGGGTCACGAGACTGGCGGGTGGATGCAAAAACAGGATTCCGGAATAACAAAAAAAAAGACTACTGGACATCTCGCCAAAATGCCGGACTTTCATGAATCCCTGTTCTTACGAACGGTAGGGTGCAGGGGAAGCCAATATACGCTGCAGCATAGGAGTTTGAGTAGACTACGACTAGGGTAGTGATATGCACATGCGAAGTAGAAGAGAAAGTGCAGGGTGTGTTAGTGTGTGGGTTGTGATCTCGGGGTCACGTTGGATACGGGCCATAGAGTGCAGTCGGTGTTCACTTTTGGCTGCACATGATCGTATAGGGTGGGAGCTCTCGTGGTGTAGAGTATGATTGGCGTGGCGACGTCATGATGCGTATGCGCAGTCGAGCAGTATAAAGAGTGAGTGAGTGAGTGAATAGAATTTAACGTCGCTTTCAACAATATTTCAGCTATATCACGACGAACCAAGCACCACTCAGCCAAGTTGTGTTCCTGCTACTTCAAAGAAGAAATCTTTGAAGCAGCATGGAACCAGACACCCTCCATCCACCCTATAAAACACTGAAGACAGCGCACAAGACACAGACAGTACACTTACATGATGCAATAAAGACAAGTGATATTACAGTGCTAGACATCACATTATCAAGTTCCTGTTGCTTCTCAGCAAAATGCATTGAAGCAACAGGAACCGAGCAGTAAAGAACGGTGGTAGCTTGCGGTGCACATGGTCGTGGATGGGCATAAATGAGCATTGCAGGATGTCGTCTTTCTTTACCTGATGTGACGTCATCAGTAGTAGAGAAAACGTAGATACGGAGGGATGCGGACACGGATGTACACTCCTAAACACTAGCCCAAAGGGGTAAAGTTCTAGTGACATCTTGGGTGTTGTGGATAGGAGGTGATGGGTCTATCTATCCTGGTAGAGCTATCTCCCTTGTATTTTACAGGGACGTCACTCGGCTAGGGTTTCTTTTATTGACCAAACGCAGCAACGCCCGCCAGCGCTTATCTCGATGTTTCAACGCCCTAGTGTGATATCACATGGAATTCTCTCTAATTCATGGTAATGCAGTGATGCCAACCCTCGTCGTTGTGCCTTAACGCTCTTCTCACCGCCTTAACGCCCCATCGTAACGCCAAAGTGCGGACGTAACGTTATGAGATATACACCCCTTCATCGGAGAGACAGAAAGAGAGATCAATAACACCTACAAGCATATTGGAAATTCCATATTATTATCCTTTCCATTACATCACGCACAAGCCAGGGGAGCCGCTATGGGGGTGTTAACATTAATTTATTGTCCATGTACCAGACGCATCGTCGGCTCCTGTTTTCCACCCTTGTGATGCGCCAATCTTCGGTCTTATCTGTTAGACGCATTGTCGGCCTCCGTGTGTCCGCATCTGAGCGTCTTCGGACAGTCCAGGATACTGTAACGGCAACATGTCCTGAAACAGTCGTATTCGTATTTTGACCGCATATTTCACGGTCTCGATGGGTGGTAACCCCATATCCTCTTTCAGTTGTCGCTAGGTTTTCATGATAGACCTGTTCGAATCATCTCTCTTTATTTCTAGCGGAAACAAGCTACACACTCAATAGAGGGCCATGGCTGTTTTTTATATGATTTGAGGACGCATGTGTATATACACCTGCTGTAAGTAATCTTGTCCAGGGTCGCTGATAGCTGCGTCGTAGGTAATAATAGCCGCTGTCAAAATACCATCCCAAACAATGGATTCCTGGTTTTCCTCACTAAAGCTTCCCAGGGATGTAGCTTTAGCATCAGCGACTGAGCCTTCAGTCTGTCAGTGGGTAGGCTCTCGGTATCAGTAAACGGACTCACAGAAACAGCTTGCACGCTATCATAGTCTACATCGGCTTCTGGCGTCTCGGTCTCTCCGTATGGTTGCTTATTCTACTGGTGTAGTATCATATTGTAGTGTCTGGTGAACAAGCGATCACTCAGAGCAAGTATAGCCCACGCTGACGATTAGACGTCGATTCTGTGTCTTTCGGTTATAGGGTTGCTTTTATGGAAGTAACAGAATAGCACCTGCCAACGCCTATTATAGCGCTTAAACGCCCTAGTGAGATCGCTCAGAAGCTCTGATTGGTCTAAATAGTCGCATCATATCCCCTGGAATTGGCACTGATTCAGCGTAACGTTCATCGTTATGCCAAAACTCGGCTCATCGCTCGTCTCAACGCCTTACCACCCCACTGCACGCCTTAATGCTCTATCTTAATGATCTATCTGAACGACTTATCGCCCTATCGTAACGCCGGTGATAACGTGTTTCAGCTATATAGCGATACGAAATATTAAACTCTAAAGGGACATTAACAATCTATCAGAACTCTAACATTATGGAGTTACTGTCTTGAAGATCCCGATCCAAGTCGGGAATAATCTGATCCTTTCAGTATAAGTGTTCCGGAATCCAAATGAGAAATTACAATGATTCTAAGAGAAATATTTATCACTATATTGAGTCTCTGAGGATCATTAAAAGGCAGACAATAAAGCATCCCACGTTGTGCCAATGATGGCACATTGTCGTAATGGTGACCGAATCGGATACTGATGGTATGAATCAAGTTGGGCACACCGGTTCCCGTCAGATCACCGAAGTTAAGCAACGTTGAGCTCGATCAATACTTGGATAGGTGACCGGGTGCTGTACTGACTGAGCTGATCAGTGTCCAGGATGATAGGAACTGTGGACACTCGTGTTCTGGCACATGTAGGCACCGTCGTGATATGACTGAAAAAAATGTTGAAAACGACGTTAAATCCTGCTCACTCACCCCGGTGATATCAAGATGGACTTCAATCCATGAAACACAGAGATAATTTCTTGCAAGAGAAAGACGAGCAACAACTTTCAGTGATGCAAGCAAAACATTGCAGCCTTTCGTGAATGATTTCATATTGCCAAAGAATACCGTACAAGGAACATTTGTATGGTATTCTTTGATGTTTCAGTATATAAGTTAATGCGACTGGATTCAAATATTGAACGACTCTCTTCTAATTCTTATGAGCCACATAGCGTAAGATTTCAATTTAAATTTTCGATTTGAAGGGCTCAGAAGTGTCTCATGCCAAGCAACCACCGTATGAATCTCTGCATGTGTTGCACTTGCTCTGCGTTTAAATGTCTGAAAACTCAAGCAATTTTATTACTCTGATTGATCTATCCATATCCATCGCAACCGTCAACCTAGCCAAATCGAAACTGAAGTAACGCGCTTTATCTGGAAGTGGATTCCGGAATAGTTCTGGTAAGGAGCCAGTCTTGTGAGCATCCGGGTATCCACATCTTCCCTAGGCAAGACCAGTCCTTACACTAGACTCTAGAGCTTGCGGCAGGATACGCCTTGTCTCGAGAAGATGGGTATCCAAGAACATAAGTCTACTGATCGTCTTACGATACTAATAAACGACAAATTGTCGACTGAAACAAAGTCCAGTACGTTCAATAAGAATTTAGGGAAATGAACATGCTTATTCAGAACTCCTCAGTCTGAAGCCGTGTTTGACAATACGTTGTGAAGGAATAAATACGAGGGTTTACGTGGTTATTACAGGTCAGAAAAAACTACCTCTCTAACATGGAGATGAAAAGGGTCGTTTTTGCGCATTAAAGTCAAGAATATACCGACCGAAGAGGCATCCGAAACAGCCGACCATGGACATATAAATCCGCATCGGGTTAAGGAAAAACAAAATGTCGTTTATCTAATTTGCATAACAATAGAGAGGTTTTCTTCTCTTATAAAAAATAGACTATGCACACTTTCGTTGGAAAATCACTTTTCCGACGTAACAATAACAAGGTAAGCCGCCTGAAGATTTGGAGTATGATGAATAAAGCAAAAGCAAAACGACCTTTGCTACCTTCATTTCAGAGAGGTAGTTCAGTATCACCGGTTTACATGCACAAATTATCTTCACAAATAGGACAGCAGATAGATGTTGTTAATATTGGAATTATTTCCATAGCATTAGATTAGAAAGGAGGCCAGGTCTTTGCTAATTTACGGACCTGGATGGAAGCCCCAATTAACATTGTCAGGATTGTTAATCTACCTCCCCAACAGATGAATGATCTGATTGCCCTGTGGCCAACTCAGCAGAAGCTTTGGCTTTCAAACGTTACTCCATCATTTCAGGGATAATGACACGTTCATCCAGGGAAGGCTGGAGTGATCAACATGTCCTGCTCGGAGTTCTGTAATTCAGGCTGTAATTACCTAAAGTAAAGACTAAACGCTGTATAACGACGTCAATTTCGACATAGCCCAATATTAACCTGTAACCATCTAGGTCATCTAGACGCGGTAAGACTGACCGTGGGATCGTGTGTATCCATGTTCAGCCTACTTTAGACAACTGCAAGAGGGATTTTCCAGAAATCAATACCACGTGACTTCGTCAGCCAATCAGCTAAAGTCTACCGACGTAACCCCAACGTAACCCGCCATTTTCGAGTCATGTGATGCGCTACTTTTTCAAAATCACAGATCTACCACATCTCTTGGATGATACGAAAGTTATTAATACCTATATGTTTTGTGAGCCCAGGCAATATCTGTTCCCTAAGTGGTATGAAAACCTGTAATTTATCAGATTTCTCGAGTCAGTTCTCCGCCGGATGAAGGCCGAACAGAATATGGTAAAGTACCGGAATCGCTCCGCGATAATGGAGACACACGATTCGCAAGTCATCTTATGGATGGCGAAGTGTACGCAAATGGCCCAATATTTGGCTATACGTACACAGCCAGGAAAATGGTGAGCTCAACACCAATAGATGGTGTTGAATTAAGACTGACAGCCTATGTCCCCAACACCCTTTATTGGTGTTTGCCAAAACCCTTAATTGGTGTTGAGCCAGTATTATTACTTGTCAGTGAACACCAAAATATGGCGTTGAGTCATTTTCATCTCCCTTTATTGGTGCTGACCGACAACATTATTTGGTGTTGAACTGGCCTCAACACCATATTTTAGTGTTCACATTACTTTATGGTGTTGGGGACCATTGAAGTGTGTAGCCCATAATCACCAGGGGTTGTGGAACGTTGTTGAAAGTATGTTGGGTGGGCGACGCACTTGAGGTTCATTCCATTACATATCGCCAAAAACAAATGAGTGTATGTGTGAGGAGTGGGGCGGAGGTGGGCCAGTACGTTTGTGAAATTGATCGATTCTATGTACACGTCTTTGGAGAGCAGTTTTCTTCTTTAATTTCTCGTCTAAAATTGTTCTTGTGTTTCTTGACCTTAATCGTTCACCACATGCAGCCTGTTGCATTAAATACGGATTTTTGGCCAACCCCGCTACCAATACCTCCTTCGCCCTTTCTCTTCTGCAGTCGGTGTAAAGGCAGACAATGATATAGTTGGCTAGGCCTATTATTTCTTTGTCCTGAAAATTCTTTTTAAAAACAGCTGCGCCCACCAGAAACAGAACTCTCCCTATGGTGTTCACTTATAATGTAGAATTAAGAGGTCAATTGCAAAACGGTTGGGTACCGTTGTGAGGCGGCGGCGGTGGTGGTGGTGGAAGTGGGATGAAAGCGACATCTTTGACCTTGAATAGGAATCCCCGAGTGCGGTGGGCCACTTGAGTGTAAAAATCATGTGCCGACGACCTTATCATTAGTAAACAAAGCGCAGTTCGGATGGGAATCGGAGCGTAAATGTGGGATGCGACCTGGGATGTGAAATAGATTAATTGTGTGGTGCATGGTATCGTAATGAATCTCTCATTGTCTAGAATAAGACTGGGCTGCTGTCTACGTTGACCGGTGAATGCATATACATGTAGTAGTATAGACTGGGCAATTTCGGATGCGCATCAGAGTGTTTGTGGAGATATGGGCCATTCTTGATCCAACTGTAGGATCCGAGGTGTCGTATTGAAGCTCTAGTTATGTAAAATAAGACTGGAGTGCTGCTCACGAAGACCAGTGATGTCATGGTGCGCCTTCAGGAGTAGTAGAGAAAGGGCATTTTCCGATGCGCATGGGAGTGTTTAGGCGATCTTTAGGCCATTCATAATCCAAATCTGATGCACATGGGGTCGTATTGAAGCTCTAGTGTTGTAGAATACGACTGGGGTGGTGACGTTGAACTCTAACGTCATTGGTAGAGTAACCCCATGTTCCACTAGGCACTTGTCTCTGCATCAATATCTGCCTCAGCGGGTTCATCGGATTCTGGCTCCTGGGCCTCAATATGCAATGTTGGAGGCGGGAAGCGAGGTGCAAAGGTATAGTTCGTAGTCTCCATCAGCGTTTCCATATGGTCTGAAATGCCTCATGCATGGTCAGTATATTCTGGGCACGGGTAGAATCGGTTTATTATGCAACAGAAACATAATCGAGTTATGTCATCTATGAGCGGGGCAAGCTTGGTGCAGAGCTATGTCAGTAATGGCATCGAATCTTCCTCGTTGGCGTAGGGTTGCTCGGTCTCAGCTGGATGTACTTCATCTGAATGCCCTGGGGTCTCGACTTGTACCTCAGCTTGAAATAAAACTTCTCATGTAATGTATTTGTCCCCATCGTAGGGTTCAAAGTTTATATTGGTCAAGGTGAATGTCACAGTGGCGATATGAAGAGGGCTGTGTCATGATGATTCTTTTTGTCATTCTGTGGAGCATTCAACTGCTTTTGATCATAACGATGCGTTCGAACAGGTAGATCTTTTTATAGCGATTGCTCTGGTATACGCCGCTGCCCAATTCAAGTCTGAGGTTTTCAATATTGACGCTGTTCGATAGATCTCTGTATGAACAAGGTCCCTTTTCAGCGATTTCATATAGACTGGATGAGTCTCTATTTCATATGTACTATTTAATAATAATAAAATGATCTTTAATAAATATATACGTTTGATAAATAAATAAATAAATAAAATGAAAAAAAATGAAAAAATGATTTTTAAAATGTTTCAAGCATTTCTTAGGCAGAGTTACTTCCTCTTGTTTCCCGTTTAAAATACATTATGAAACAGGGGCTGGATCCAGTCTACGATTTCATACTGAATACGAGGTCGACTGGCGTTAAGATCGTCGTAGTCTTGGTGGTAATGTGTAAGAGGCAAAACTCTCGGCTTCCTCTTTCGAATATCCTCTGTCGTGAATTTCTTTCGCTGTGGCCTTCAGCGTCTCACCCACCTCTCAGTTCATGCTTTCTTTGAAAAGAACTCACCAGAGCGGTGTGTTCACAGCGATGGGCTTATGCATTAGATCCCCTTGTTGACTCGCCACGGTTTGGAAATGAGAATATTCTGGGGTTGGTTGTTTCATTGGGCCCGTTGTATCTGCTCTACGAAAGCTGCCGAGTGTTCATGGTATAAATAGGGGTCGTTGACTCTCGTCCTGGATTCCTTGTGATCCCTCTGCGGGCAACAAGTGGGTTGTCAATCGGTAATCTTCCGGAGTATAGGCTTTTAAATTCACGAACAGGTAGCCATACAGACGACTCGTCGCGGCTTGAAACGCCTGCATGAAATAGTCGATGTTTTGAGGATGAATTCGATTCATTGGACGCGGTATTGTACTATGTCGATAGGGTGAGAACATCACGAAGTATTGGCAGTTCAAGGCAATATCTCTTGAGGTCTTCCCTTGAGGAAAAATATTCGGGGTCAAATATATCACATAGATTCCAGTGATGGGAACAGTGATATACTTGATCGATATCGTGAGGAATGTTTCGGACGACGCTCACATTCTTTGACCGCACAGACTCATAGGCGGGCTGCCACTGGCGATAGCAACAAACGATACGGGTGTAGCTGATGAGCCTTTCCTCTAAGAACTTGATCACCCAGGACAACTTTCCACAGCCCGTTGGGCCGCTGACCATCATCGCGTAGTGATACTATACTTCAATCGTTTCCACAAGGGATGGTCGATACGGCTCGTTTTCTTGGCTATGCATCAGACGATATTTCCGAGCATATTTTCGGGATGAGAAAGTGTCGTCCAGCAGAACATACACATTTTTCTCTCTCGTCACTCCGGGGTCCACCTTCAACTATCAGGGTCCACATTTTCGCTCCTATGTTCTAATGTATAGGCTATATACGCGCCTAATTACTGTCAATGAAATTGAGGAAGACAACGCGATTCCAATCTTCTAACGTAAATACTGATAGAACTTGCGCTAATTTGGGATGATTGCCCTCTCAATAGAAAATCATTGTATAGAAATTTCCCGGGACTGGAAATTCTCGACTGGAAATTCTTTCACAACGCCATCGTACATATGGATGTGTGGATCGATTGATGGACGGATAGAAGCACTTAAATTTCAAGTAGTTTACTGATTTAACCGGTGAGGAGAGTCGTCAGATGATTGGTCACTGAACAAGCTTGTCACCCAGTTATTAACTAAACACTCAGGTTTGCGTATATGTAAACTGCAGCTGAGAAGATAATCAGTGATCGTGCATTTATTGTTTCACTTCTGAACACATTGCTCTAACTCTCTCCTCTTCGTGCCCCAAGGAAAAAGGGCATTAGTCAACATGGAGAAATAACAATAATTAATAAACTTAATATTCTTAACCGCTGGTTTTACGTATTTGATGATGGTATACATTTAACAAAACAAGACTAAATTTTCAGAATTGTTCAGCAGATAGAAACAAAAATATTCATAAAACGAATTTTGGCCAATGTTCAAGTATAAAGATCTTGTTCCCAATCAATCTGCGCATACAGCGGATGACGTAGAAATTGAACAACCGTTCCCTTGTTCTTGGTCAATGGGGGCTGGACGAATAGATGAAAATCCTGTGACGTCATCGCTGATTGTAAACAGACTGCGCGCATCAGCTTGAGGGCAAACCATTGAAAGTTTCAAGGGAGACAACTCGATTAACATGCAAATTTATAGGCAGTCGTCCCAAACGGTTATCATTTATAGTCGTGGTTTAGCGTCATATTGAAACGAAATTTATGGATACGATTCATTTGTCACAAAACTTAAATTCGTTTTTGTATATAATAATATTTTCATGACAAATAGTAAGCAAATGAACATTTTAGCAGTGAATAAACTGAGGCTTTCAGTACGGCATATACCGATACGTTTAATTGAGCTACCCGGTATTTTAATTTTCATTCATGTCCTACGGAACCAAGTTTGAATTTGAACTTCATTTATATTACAAGATACCTTATCTTCTTTATGGGGCTAAGGTAATGCGACTATATATTTAGAAATAAAATTTGTACCAATGGTACGGTACCATTGTTTTTACAAAACAATACTTCGTATCCGTTCTGACCAAATTGTCATTTTCTGTTCATTTGCCACTTTGATCAAAGGCAATCTAGTGTTGCAATGCCACTTTTTATAAGCTGTGACATACATCAAATATCGTTTTGAATCAAGGTCTTAGGTGTCATTTTAGCCTCCGGATATATATATGGTCCCAACCTAAGCTTTTTATACGGAATCCTGTCCTGGCGAATTTGGTTAAAAATCTCGACAAATCGTGTTACGCGTGTACAAGTGAACATCGCAAGAAATAGCTGAAGATAATGATATTATTTATGAAAATAATATTTTCATGATCCTATAATACTGAGATGAAAATATGTATTTAGGTTTTCATTCTATGGATGCGTTTGCAAAGGAAAGTTATCAAAACCTATACTGTCGGGAATATCGCGAAAAATTCGCGTCAAATCGGCACCATCTTTTCCCATTAATATTACAAGGAAAGTCCTAAAGAAACAGAAATGATATTTTATTTCATGATCCTATACTAGACAAGAAATTTATGCACTTAGATTTTTATTTTACGGAAGCTTTTTCAAGTAAAGTTATCAATACCAAGTGTCGGTATCGCGGAAAATTCTTGGCGAATTGACGCCATCTTTTTCGATAAATGTTACAAGAAAACAGCTAAAGATACAGCAAAAATATTTATATTTTCGTGATCCTATAATACTCGAGATGAAAAATAAGCAGTTAGATTTTTATTTTATGGATGCGTTTTCATAGTAAGTTACCGATATTGAAACCTGGTGTCGGTATATCACGGAAAATTCGCGGCGAATACAAGCTAACTTTTCTTGTAAACATTACAAGAAGAACGAAGAATATACAAAAACGTTTATATTTTCATGATCCTATAATACTCGAAATGAAAACTATTTATTTAGATTTGTATTTTTTGGATGCATTTTCAATGAAAGTTATTAAAACGTTTTGTGTCGGTGTATATCGCGAAAAATTCCCGTCGAATCGACACCATGCATCTTTCATGGTAAACTTCTCGTCGTGAGGTGAAAGGAATGTGTAGCAAAAGATATATTTTTGAAACGGGTATCTGTACAGGTTTAAAAATAACTAAACAGAATCAAATATCGAAGAGATACAGGCAGAGTTATCAAGTGTTGGTTACCATCTCCGGCGTATCCCCCGTCATATTTTCGCGGAATGTAGGCCGTGCCCACTGCCCTATAGGACTACTAAGGTTTAAAGATTGCTAGAATGTCAATTCACTGAACATATGTCATAAGAATATTTTTTAATGCAATGCATGAATATCAGTTCTGTACGGAAGCCACGGAAGCGCATTAGTGCCAGTGTGAAAAAAAAAAATTCCGAGATTTCTCTCCTAATTAGGACATATCACCTAATTAGGAGAAAATTATCTCCTTAGGAGAACTGATTATCTCCTAATTAGGACTTATTATCTCCTAATTAGGAGATAATTGTCTCCTAATTAGGTGATAATTCTCTCCTAATTAGGACTTAATATCTCCTAATTAGGACTTATCTCCTAATTAGGTGATAATTATCTCCTAATTAGGACTTATCTCCTAATTAGGACTTAATGTCTCCTAATTAGGAGAAAATTATCTCCTAATTAGGAGAAATAATTGTGATCGGTTGTTGCCCCATTTATCAGCTATATCGTGAGTAGTATGCAAAGCACCTTTACCTTCAACTTGGCCTTTGACCAAACCACTTTTAGTCGGGAGGGGTGCAAGGTTGTTATGCAAAGAATGGTTTACCCCAATGGAAAGGTCAAGACCGCTATAGTTCCGGCAAAGGTCACTTCCGGTCACGTGACCACAAATGACGTCTGAGGATGTATTCCTCCGGGGTGATGCGGTCATGCCCGACGGTGATGCGGTCATGTCCGTGGAGAAGCCTCCGCGAACAGGAAGTAGTCCCTTGTCAACGAGGTTTCAATACGCTGGTGGTCGATTCCCTTGCGTCATAATACCATGATACAGATGAGAAAACAACAAGGGTGACAGGTCAATCATTTTATTTTCCCCTCCAGTACATCATACCCATCCTGGGTGAGCCGCGTTGGGTATGTTTACACTTCAAGTAGGCTCTTGTCCAATCAGAACCCTTCCTTTGAGAAAGTTCAATCTTCTTTCGGTGTGACCTAAGCATTGCCGGGCAGGCCAGGATACCGTTCAGGTAGCATGTCCTGAAACAGTTGTTTGCGTATTCTGATCGCATTTTCCAGAGCCTCGATGGGTGGTAACCCCATATACTCTTCAAGTGACGCTTGGTCTTCATGATGGACCTGTGCGTGGGGTCGCCATTCAGCTCGAGGATGGGGCAGTCGGGAGCTCGAAGCCCGCGCATTCACTCACTCGCTCACTAGCGTTAGAGCGTCACTGCGTTTAGGGCATCACTGCCTTAAGACGAGCGTTGGGCATGCCTCACTCCCGGAGCGTACGCATGCGCACACACACCTGTGGTGCACCTTGTATCCTATAGCCCATAGATAATTATCTCCTAATTAGGAGATAATTTTCTCCTAATTAGGAGATATTAAGTCCTAATTAGGAGATAAAAAATCAAACATTTATAAACAATGTTTCTATTTGTTACCAAATCAAACCTGTTTCAATTATGCCATTCAATCTCCGTCAGGAAGATGATACAACGTAGAAAACGGAAGTTAAAAACTAAAAGTTAGCTCCCCTAGCGGAGAGTTGTCCGCCCCTAGGAGAGCTCTCCCACCCAATTCCAGCAGGATTACTATATAGGCTCTGCTCAAGCCATACTCGCCCTCTATTCTCATTATAATTACCGAGACCTGTTAGTGTTTAAGGCCGGCATGAGGGGACGGAGGGAGGGACAATCAAATTGAAACAGGTTTGATTTGGTAACAAATAGAAACATTGTTTATAAATGTTTGATATTTGATTCCCAAATCGTAAACCTGTTTCACTTATGCCACAGTACCAACATATGGAGGCGGGAATCTCGGCCTTGTGATAACTCCCATAGCAGACTAGTAATCGCTGGAACGACACAGACATGGGTATAAATCTGAGACATTATTACTCATCAAGTTAACCCTGGCCAGCAGACACATAGGGTAATTGAAGGAATTGATACAGTTTACTTATCTGAGTGTCTCCATCCATGTAACCGTGCTCGTGATGTGGTACACATTTCCACCAAGTTGAAGGATACCCGGGCACCATAGGCAACAAGAAGGTCCTCTTGGTAGACTCTGTATGACTAGGGGGGAAACACAGCCACGGCCATTGCATACAGGGAGATCCTTGGTCCAACCGTAAGTAAGGGAAGCGCGCCGCCCAAAGCTTGGAAGGTACCAAGTCCACACCACTCTCAGTCCGCAAGCCTCTTGAGGACAACTCACCATACTTGGAGTGATGAAAGATGCGTTGGAATTGTCGAGCTTGCTCTCTGGGTGATGCTGCGCACTTTACAACTCTCTGTACTTTCATCACTACTGTTGACCCTAGGCCTGGAGCAGGTGTCTTGTGAGTTGAGGCACAGGTGACCCAGCTGAGACATCTAGAAGGAAGTCAGTTTCTGAAAGACACAAGCAAACCGCAGTTAAGGCAAAGCTGAACAACTCACCATAGTGTCAGGCCTTCATAATGATGAAATGGGCATCCCTGGCCGGCCATCTGACTTATTTCTTCCTTCTAGTATATGTTATGAATGGGAGATGAGATGATACAGCAAGTTGAGATGATACAGCAAGTTGTCTGATTTGCTGTGGTGATCCAAAATGCCGCCCCCCCCCTTTTTTGAAATTTTTACTGGACCACGTGTTGGGCGGCTACCAAAGGCCCAAGCGTGGTCACACTATCTGATTGGACTGACATATCTCTCAGATAGAAATTGGTGAACGTGGAGTTCGCCGTCCAGGCACAAGACTGGACAATGTCATGGAGGGACAAGTTCTTCCATAAAGGCCATGACGTAGCTATGGCTCGGATCTCATGTGAAGAAGCAGTAGACAACAGCGGAGGGGCGTCAATGGCCAGTTGATAAGACCACTTAATGGTTTTCTTCAGCCATGCGGCAATGGTATTTTTTGTAATGTCACGCCTTGCAGATGGGCGAAGAGACAGAAATAACAGGCGCCGAGAGCCGCGAACGGGGTCGGTACGAGTAAGATAGTGGCGGATGGCTCGAACAGGACATAGCAGAAGATCGTCCTCGAGACCATGTACAAAGTCTGATAACGCAGGAATGGAGTACGAACGTTGAGCACACGGACCTGAACGGACAGACTCATTTTTGGCGATAAATTCAGGAATGGGCCGAAAAGAAATGCAAGACCAATCCGCTTTCCAGGTCATAGAAGATCTCTCAAGAGCATGAAGTTCAGACACTCTGGACGCCAAAGCAAATGCCGCCAAAAAGGCCGTCTTATAAGACACAGCTTTAATAGACGCGGATTCTAAGGGTTCAAAAGGTGGATGAATCAGAGCACACAGAACCACACCGATATCCCATTTCAGTGACAGTTGCCGAGTACGACGCGACTGTGATGCGAAGGCGCGAATTAGCGCACAGATATTATCATTAAGGCTAATTTCAGTACCCGAAGTAAGCCGTAACACCCTAGCCAGAGCAGATCGATACCCTTCAATGGTGCTGATTTGGAACTTCTTATCACGGTGAAGGTGAAGGAGGAAGTCAGTTACTAGGGAAACAGAGGCAGTGTCGGGATCGGCATCATGTTCTCGGCACCAGGAGACGAAATAGGCCCATTTCGCCTGATAGGGCTGCGATGTAGAGGATCGGTTGGCTGAAACCATCGTCCGTGCAACCTCTGCTGAAAATCCTTGGAGTGAGAGTGCATTCTGGATAGTCTGCAGACGTGTAGGTTGAGCCACCGAGGGTTGTGATGGAGAATCCCATGCGGTTGACATAACAGGCTGGGCCAAACTGGGAGACAACGTGGTGGAGCAGTGAGGAGCGGGACCAGAATCGGGAACCACTGTCGACGAGGCCACCACGGAACTACGAGCAGAATGATGCAGTCGTGTCGAGAAATCTTTTGAAGAACTTCCAGAATCAGGGCCATTGGTGGGTAGGCATAAGCTAGGAAGTTGTCCCAGTTGATGGACAGAGCGTCGATGGCGAAGGCTCGAGGATCCAGAATCGGACTGACGAACAGGGCTAACTGGGCGTTGTTCCTCGTCGCAAACAGATCGATCAAAGGTGACTCCCAAATGCTGCAAATCTGTCGGAACACCTCCCGATGAAGCTGCCACTCTGTCTGAAGAACGGTGTCTGGCCGGGACAAGCTGTCCGCTAAGACATTGAGACGACCGGGAACATGGCGAGCATGGATATAACAATGATGAAGGCGAGCCCAATCGTACAGATCCCACACCAGACGAAACGTTGATAGCGATCGGGTGGTACCCATCTTGTTGATGTGGGCAATGACCGTGGAGTTGTCCGTCGCGATGAGAAGAGACGAGTTCGTGAGACGTTGACTCCAATGTTGAACTGCTAGGATGACTGCCTTCATCTCCAGAAGGTTGATGTGAAGTCTGGCATCCAATGTTGACCATCTGCCGGACACTTCCAAGTCGTCCAGATGGGCTCCCCAGCCGGTCTCCGAAGCATCGGTGTAAAGATGGTGAACCGGAACCGGAAAACGGAATGGTACTCCCTGCATGACGTTGTGGCGAGAGAGCCACCAAATCAGATGTGGATGTAGAGACGTCAACACCGGTACCGCCGGATTTAGGGAAGGCGTCTGTAGGAAGGGAGACAGATGATACTGTAGAGGCCGAACTTGGAGTCGGCCGTAATGCGTAAGGCCCTGTGTGGAAGTAAGCAGACCCACCAGACTTTGCCACTGCTGCCGTGTCTGTGACGTTGATGACAAAAACTTTCGAACCAGCAGTTGAATTTTGTCCCAACGATCCTCCGGAGGGTACACCAGTTGTAACCGAGTATCGAATATCGCTCCAATGTAGCGGCGCACCTGAGCCGGAACTAACTCTGACTTGAGAGGATGAGGGATGAAACCTAGGTGTTGTAACACCAGTAGTGTGAACCGGACCTGGGCGTTGAGGAGAGACTCGTCCGCTGCCCACAGGAGTATGTCGTCGATATAGACCTCGATTTGAATCCCTCGTAAGTGAAGAAAGGCCATAACCGGTGTAGTGATCCGGGTAAACAACCAAGGGGCGATGTTGACACCGAAAGGAAGAACCTGCCATTCGAAGCGACGATCGTTGATCACGAAGCGTAGGTAACGGCGATGACGTGGATGAATTGGTATATGAAGATACGCGTCCTGGAGATCGATTGAGGCCAACCAATCCTGGAGATGTATGCGGGCCCGAATCGATGACACAGAAGGCATCTTGAAATGAGGTGGAGTGATGAGATGAAGTTTGTTCAAAACCTTTAAGTCGATCACCATTCGCATCTGGTCTGAGTCCTTCTTTGGTACCAGAAAGACGTGGCTGTAAAACCCTAGGCTGTCTTCGGTCCGTGGTAATTCCCTTACTGCTCCCTTGTCGATGAGCGAGGTGACCGAAGATAGTAGCGTCTGTAAGTGACCTGCAGGAACTGGCAGACGAGAGGAACGAGGCCAAGCGATGAGTTTGGGCAGTGATTGAAAGTTGAACAGGAAGCCCTCCTTTAAAACTCTTACAATCCAGGCGTCGTCGGTGATGAGCCGCCAATTCTCGTAGAAGACCTGCAGACGCCCGCCCACGACCTGATGAGTAAATGAGCGGAAAGCAGGGAGTTGAAAATCTTCGGTTTGAACAGGAACGGGGATGAAATAGTCATTTGTTGGAATGTCCACCTCGTTTGGAAGATTTCCCACGAAAGGAACGGCGACCACGGCCTCGTGGAGGTTTGTCAATGCCACGAAAATTACTCCGAGAGGTTCCCTCCTGATGGGTGGTAGTGGTAGAAGACGTACGACCTCTTCTCGGCTTACGCTCCGCGGCGAAGCCCGGACGACGAGCTACAGATGCAATCAGGCGAGATGTCCGTTCATCACGAACCGAGGGCATAACAGACTCAATAACACTGTTGAAGATGAAGCTAGATGCCAATGGCTGATGAAGCAACTGATCCTTAACCAAATAAGGGACATCCGGTTTGATCACCTTATGTAAGGACTCCCGTTGTGCTTGAACAAGTGAAACATAAGAATACGAACCAGCTTCAATGACTCGACGGTTAGTGTGAAGTAGCTTGTCCATAAAACCACGCAAATAAGCCACGCGACCCGGAGATAAATAAGCCGACCCATCGTCTCGAATTGATGCAGGATCTAAAGCAATACGAGAAGCCGCTAACAGAAACCAATCTGCGGTAGATGAAGCCCGTTGTATTTCTTGCAACATTTCCAAATTATTCTGCAAAACTTTGGGAGTGACCGATAAAGGAGCCAACTTACCCACCTTAGAAATGTGACTCAAATCCCGATCTCGTTTGGGAGGTTTGTCAGTCAACACGTTATCATGAATGTCAAAATGAAAATGAAAACGAGGTTTACGTAACCTGTTGTCTTCCTCTAATTGTCGATCAAACTTCGCTAAATTATCCTTCCAAGCTGGAGATGGTGCACACGAAGGACGAGAAGCAGACTCTGAGGACGTAAAGGCCGAAGAAGCCGCCGTTCGACCTACAATACATGACGGGAGAACAATAGAAGCACGCGGCATATCCGATAGCAATGATAAAAGCGCATCCATTTTATCTGGAAAATCCATCTTTGGCGCACGATCCGGCTTTTCTTTTGAAGAGGCGGAATCATCAGAATCATTAGAATCATCAGATGAACTCGACGAAACCGGTATAGGCGTACGCATGATATGACTTCGGCGAGAAGTAGGCAAATCGTGGACGACCGCATGATCAAGAAACGGAGTCCGCGATAGATGAACATGGCGATCTAAATCAGAAGGCGATACCGAAAACCGTGGCAAACGGCGTGGAGACGCAGGAGAATTTAGAATTGAAGTACGAGAACGGCGAGCCGAAGAACGGGGAAGCCGAAAAGAAGTACTAGAATCACCCGGTGGACGAGAGCTACGAACCGGAGAACGAGATCGACGCACAGGCGAATGAGGACGACGTACATGTGAATACACGAGATGTGGAGTAATGGAACGTCGCGGAGAAACAACCAACCGAACTGGAGAACGAGAACGTGAACGGCATTGCGGAGTACGTGAGCGTCGAGTAGAAGCATGGTACCGATGATGTGAATCAGCATACGCAATAGTCGGAGACCCCAAATCAGCAATTTGAACACTCAAAGGTAGGTCCGAACGACCCACCATAGAACGAGAAACGGCTTTAGAACTGCGTTTTGATTTAACCCGCAAAGGAGAAACCGACACACGGCGACGTTCATTTCGTTTAGATGTAACGGAGTGTGATAAACCAATAGACAATGGAGAAGTCGAAATAATATGCGATCCCACTGCATTCTTTTGTCCGACGAGAACAATGGACGGCTCAGGCACGGTGGGTTTGGGTCGAGAAGTCTTTGTTGAACTAGACAAAGAAACCGGTTTGGCTGTAACTCCAGACATAGCCACACATGTACATGCTAAGCTGTCTAATATTTGTGATTTATCTAGAACTGTTCCGCTGGGTGGAATATTTACAGAAGCGGGAGAGTTCTGATTACTAAGATCATGGGAAACATTTAATCCAATACCAACGATATCTTCGTTAGTTTTCATGTCATTTACAAGAGCAATTTCCAACAGGCGTCTGTCGACTTCCGACAGAGACGGGTCGTCAGACGCCTGTAACAGGTAAGCCCGCCTGGCTTGGGCATAATTCTTCCAAGCCAGCGGGCCCCATAATACACATTCGGCGCAAGAACTTCGCCGATAACACAACTCTTTGCAAGAAAAACAAACCGAGTGGGCGTCCAAACTGGACCAGAATTGCCCACACGAATTACATGCATTAGAAATCGGAAGCTCAGACATAACTAATGAAAGAGTCTCCGACAACAAATAAAGAACTTCTGACAAGAAATAACACAACTCAAAACCGATAAGGATACTGCGGGTCGTTACAACAACAACCCAGGTTGTATAAACACTTCCTTCCTGATGTGTACTGGTCGAGGTACAACAGAGAATAGAGGACGAGTATGGCTTGAGCAGAGCCTATATAGTAATCCTGCTGGAATTGGGTGGGAGAGCTCTCCTAGGGGCGGACAACTCTCCGCTAGGGGAGCTAACTTTTAGTTTTTAACTTCCGTTTTCTACGTTGTATCATCTTCCTGACGGAGATTGAATGGCATAATTGAAACAGGTTTACGATTTGGGAATCAAATGTCCTAATTAGGAGATAATTATCACCTAATTAGGAGATAATAAGTCCTAATTAGGAGATATTAAGTCCTAATTAGGAGATAATAAGTCCTAATTAGGAGATAATTATCACCTAATTAGGAGATAATAAGTCCTAATTAGGAGATAAATCTCGGATTTTTTTTTCACACTGGCACTAATACGCTTCCGTAGTTCTGTGTCTAATGTATCGTATCCATAAATTTCCTCCGATATATAACGCTAAATCACGACTATAAATGTGAGCCGTCTTAGGGCCATTGCCTATTAATTGTCTCTCTTCATATCAAGAACTTTCTGCAATCAAGTTTGCGCGCGCAACACCGGAAGTGGAGCCCGATTGTAAGGGTCGTACTAAAAACTGCGCGGAACTGCGCGTGGATTATTTGATGGATTTTTCTTTATTTGCCGACGAGCAGAACATTGATATTAATAAAACAGACAACAAAATCCGCAAAAATGTAGAATATATGTCGCTTGAAACGAGAGAGAACGAAATTCAAATGCGCGGAAATTATGTTTCACTGCCCGGAGATTCGCTTCGCTGGTATGGAATCGTTAATATTAGAGCACATTAACCTACCTTATTCGTACTCCACTCAGATTCGCTTCGCTCGAACTAAGTCTGATGTGTATGAATTGTATCTGTCCGAACGTAAATTGAGTATGAATTTTAACTGCGCGGAAATCGAGCCCGTAAGCAAATTTGGCGTAAACTTCAACTGCGCGGAAATCCATGGCAGCTTCACCCCACACAGATTCTTCTGGATTGAACTAATTCTGATATGTATGAATTTCAAAAGGCTTGCGTGTGTGAATTTCATCTGTCCGAACGTGAACTTGGTATAAATTTCAACTGCGCGGAAATCGAGCCCGTAAGCAAAGAACATGTCAGCTTTACCCGGGAAAAAACCCTCTTGACAGCTTTCCTAGATTTGTACTATACGAATGACGTGTTCAAGCAATAAAGGCCGGTCTTCCCCAGTTCTATTATTATACAGAGTTGAGTGTGTCATGCGCTCGTCAGGAACAGGTCCTCCATGTAAGGCTGAGTTAATTATAAAATGAAAGCGATCCATGTAAGGCAATAGCATGTAGAGCACTCACAAGACAACACTTTATATGTTTTTTTTTACTTCTTGGGGCAACCCAAACCACATTGTTTGCTACCTAAGTCTTAAACCTGCTTTAATTAATTCCTTTAATCCCTTATTAATTGCACAATCAAACGTAGAAAACGGAAGTTTAAAAGAAAAAGTTAACTCCCCTAGGAGAGAGTTGTCCGCCCCTAGGAGAGCTCTTCACTCAATTCCAGCGTGGTCACTATAAAGGCGACTGTAGCCTTATTCTCATCCTCTTTCTCTTGTTTGCTCGAGCAGTGCACATCTAGGGAAGTATTCAGAGGCAATCTTACAACATTGGTTGTTGTTGTCTCGCTGGTGTAATATCCTTTATCAAGTCTTGTTTTTGTTATTCATTCGGAACTTACTTACTGTATTATTATGTCTGAAGTTCCGACTGGTATTCCTTGTCGTACGTGCGGGAAAAATTTATCCCCTTTAGACGCTCATACGGCTTGTTTGTCTTGTAAACATTTATGTTACCTGGCGTCCACGTGCGCGGAATGGGTATTATGGAATCCGGCGGCCTGGAAGAATTATGCCCAGGCCCGTCGGGTTTTTCTGTTACATGCTTGTGATGACCCGTCTTTGTCGGAGATCGACAGACGGGTCTTAGAAATTTTCTTTGGTCAATGATATGAAGTGTATTGAAGTTCTTGACCGAGCTGGTCAAGACCCAGAGTCTCCCGTGTCAGTTTCTATACCACCAAGCGGTACCGTCCTACACGATGATAATTCCAGGTTGCTAGACAGTTTGACCCGGTTCGGAGTTTCATTGTCTAGGGTCGATCCAAATCCAGTTCCTTTGTTACGCTTAACAAAGGCCAGGTCGGTCAAGCCTGGCCAGTCTATTGTTCCCGTCGAACAAAAGGAACCTTCACCCCAGGTTATTTCACCTTTACCTATCGGTTCACCACATGTATCTTCTTGAAGGAAGAAAACAAATAAACGGTTAAATCTACATAGTTTATTTAATTCCGTTCCCGATCTATTTGTTGGGGCGAATGTTGGACTTCTTTGAGTCGGACGTATTTGGACCAATGGAGATAATTAGTATCTTCCATTACTACTCCATTGTTACCCTCTGCGTTACCGGCCAGGTTTCTTTTGTTGAGATTTATGAAAGAGCCTGCCCCTCCTTGACATTGTCCAGTCTTGGGTCTGGACGGCGAACTCCACGTTCTCCTTTTTTCTGTCTGAGAGATGTCAGTCCAGTCAGATAGGATGACCACGCTTGGGCCGTTCATGGCTGCCCAGCACGTGGTCAACTAAAATTCCAAAAAAGGGGGGGGGGGCGGCAGTATGAATCATCACAGCAAATCTGCAAATTGCTGTATCATCTCATCTCATTCATACTATTGGTCCACAATTGATTGATCTCATATGGAAGGAAGAAATAAGTCAGATGGACGACCTTGGATCCTCTAAAGAGATGTCAGACACTGTATCATCACCCTAAGATGTATGTATCCATGGTGAGTGTGATCTTTACCTTAACTGCGGTTTTTGATTGTGTCCTTCAGGTTGAATCTGACGTCCTTCTCCATGATCTCAGCGCCGTCTTCTGCACTCAACTCCCTAGAATGCTGGTTGGATGGAAGACGATTGTGGACTGAGAGTGGTGTGACTTGGCGATCACTAGGCCCGGACCAGATTCTGCCTCACCCGGTCTTAGGAACAGCCAAGATAAATAAGCCTTACCAAGTAGACTGTATATCCCGGGTGGTTGAGGTTCTCTCTTGGTATAGACGGCTTCCCGAGTAGACCAATACTCTACGTTGAGGTACTCTCTCGGGGGGAAACTAATAATTTCCACACCACAAACACAGCTACATGGCTGTGAACAATCAAAGATAAGTACATCAGTATCTTATTCACATGTTTAACCTTTTATGTTGATGACCAAGGTTTCATTTGTTGATTATGGATTGTTCATGCTATGCCCATGTTTCTGTGTCATTCCAGCGGTCACTTAGCCTACTTTGATATACTACAAGACCGAGGTTCCCACCTCCGTATGTTGGTACTAAGGCATTAATTAAAGCAGGTTTAAGACTTAGGTAGCAAACATCAAACATTTATAAACAATGTTTCTGTTTGTAACTAAGTCAAACCTGCTTTAATTTAATGTGCCCACCCTTCCGTCCCCTCGTACCGCGGCCTTGTTTCACTACTGGTCTCGGTTTGAGAAAGAGGATGAGAATAAGGCTACAGTCGCCTTTATAGTGACCACGCTGGAATTGAGTGAAGAGCTCTCCTAGGGGCGGACAACTCTCTCCTAGGGGAGTTAACTTTTTCTTTTAAACTTCCGTTTTCTACGTTTGATTGTGCAATTAATAAGGGATTAAAGGTATTAATTAAAGCAGGTTTGACTTAGTTACAAACAGAAACATTGTTTATAAATGTTTGATACTTGGTTCATTGCAGCACGAATATCTTCAATAAATAATTACATGAATGAGAAGCAACTATTGCGAAACAGTAAGTGAACAAAAGATTGTAATGTAGATTCAGCACCATTTTTTACAACATTAAACAAGCAGTAATCTGTATTCCTGGTTTGGCCTAACCGGGAGTTTTTGCCACAACATTCACATTTCAAATTATTGAATGGCACACTTCTGTTCATATTTGCCATTGCTATGTTACTTTACTACTATATACGCACATCCATGAATTAAATATCGTACGCATTGATGACAAAAATATTTAGGCCCGTCTGTTTCGGGTGATACCTTGTACTGCAAGCGGAAGTACAAGTGATGAAAGAAACAGAACAGCTTTGGGGATTTTCTACTTACTAAATATTAATTGTAAAATAATTTTTTTATTATTTTACTCCAGAAATATTTCTTCAGGAGTCATTCAGCTATGGATAAAAACAAAAACGAAAAAAAAAAAAATTGACAAAATTGGGATTCGAACTCAAAATTGACAGCATTGTTCATTCACAACCAAACGCTCTAACCACACGGCCAAGAATCTATGCAACACCAAACATTCTTACAATGCCAATATAACGCAGTCTTCCAAGTCAACAGAGAAAACAAAACTTATTTTAAATTTCATGAAAATATGACACCTTCAACCAAAATGGTATTTCAATATATGTTTGTGGTATATTTGATAAAATTAAGAACATGGAATTAGATTTTGGTTGGAGGTGTCATATTTTGGATATAAAGGGAATTCCCTGTGAAAATGTATCCAGAAAATATAAAAACGACCAAGCGCCCATTTTCCAACGTTCATCGACGCCGTTTTACGTCACTATTGGCTGTGAGAGTTTTCAGTGCAAAATTTCGGTATTTTATATGTATGAAACACAACTTTTCATGCTGATATGGAGAAATAATTTTTTCGCTTTACAAACGTGACAGCAAGAGGGTTTTTTCCCGGGTAAAGCTGACACGTCCTTTGGCGTAAAGTTCAACTGCGCGGAAATCCATGGCAGCTTCACCCCACACAGATTCTTCTGGATTGAACTAATTCTGATGTATATGAATTTCAAAAGGCTTACGTGTATGAATTTCATCTGTCCGAACGTGAACTTGGTATAAATTTCAACTGCGCGGAAATCGAGCCCGTATAAAGTTTAACTGCGCGGAAATCCATGGCAGCTTCACCCCACACAGAATGAGATTCTTCTGGATTGAACTAATTCTGATGTGTATGAATTTCAAAAGGCTTACGTGTATGAATTTCATCTGTCCGAACGTGAACTTGGTATAAATTTCAACTGCGCGGAAATCGAGCCCGTATAAAGTTTAACTGCGCGGAAATCCATGGCAGCTTCACCCCACGCAGATTCTTCTGGATTGAACTAATTCTGATATGTATGAATTTGAACTGCGCGGAATTCGAATTTCAATCGTTAATATCCTACCTTATTCGTTATCATTTCACCTGGAATCATCATGCTCGAATATGCACTACATAGTGTAATACAAACTTCCACTTACCTTTTATTTGAACTGTTCACTCCGTTGAGAGGGGGGCGAATGACAAAGAGCGAGAGTAAAACTTATTTTCCGCGCAGTTGGAACAGGCTCCGCTCAGTTAGATCTACTGTTATCTTGAAACAACTAATCAAAGCACTTTGAGTTGTTTTGTATGAAACCTGATTAACACTAGCCAGTTCTTTTTCTATTATTATTTCTTTATACGGGCTTCAACGACAGATCCGGTCTGTTGAAAGTTGATGACACCCCCCCTGTATCATGATGACCCCATGCAGGTCATGATAACGAATGATGGGTGGTCAATTACTCGACTCTTGCGAATCTCTGGACAGAAAAACTTATTTTCCGCACAGTTACTTATTTTCCGCGCATTCCGCGAAGAAAGATTTGATATGGATATTCGCATTTCCACAGTTGGTACATATAAGCTGCCATGGATTTCCGCGCAGTTGAACTTTATACGGGCTCGATTTCCGCGCAGTTGAAATTACCAAGTTCACGTTCGGACAGATGAAATTCACAAACGCAAGCCTTTTGAAATTCATACATATCAGAATTAGTTCAATCCAGAAGAACCTGTGTGGGGTGAAGCTGCCATGGATTTCCGCGCAGTTAAACTTTATACAGGCTCGATTTCCGCGCAGTTGAAATTGATACCAAGTTCACGTTCGGACAGATGAAATTCATACACGCAAGCCTTTTGAAATTCATACACATCAGAATTAATTCAATCCAGAAGAATCTCATTCTGTGTGGGGTGAAGCTGCCATGGATTTCCGCGCAGTTGAACTTTACGCCAAATTTGCTTACGGGCTCGATTTCCGCGCAGTTGAAATTTTTACCAAGTTCACGTTCGGACAGATGAAATTCACACACGCAAGCCTTTTGAAATTCATACATATCAGAATTAGTTCAATCCAGAAGAATCTGTGTGGGGTGAAGCTGCCATGGATTTCCGCGCAGTTGAAGTTTACGCCAAATTTGCTTACGGGCTCGATTTCCGCGCAGTTAAAATTTATACTCAATTTACGTTCGGACAGATACAATTCATACACATCAGACTTAGTTCGAGCGAAGCGAATCTGAGTGGAGTACGAATAAGGTAGGATAATGTGCTCTAATATTAACGATTCCATACCAGCGAAGCGAATCTCCGGGCAGTGAAACATAATTTTCGCGCATTTGAATTTCGTTCTCTCTCGTTTCAAGCGACATATATTCTACATTTTGCGGATTTTGTTGTCTGTTTCATTAATATCAATCCTCTGCTCGTCAGCAAATAGAGAAAAATCCATCAAATAATCCACGCGCAGTTGAAATTAAGCTCCGCGCAGTTCCGCGCAGTTCCGGGCAGTTTTTAGTACGACCGGATTGTAAACATTGGCAACCCATGTATAGGGAAGTAAGCATTACGTCCGATGCAGTAATTATAAATCTGCGTATCCAGGAGCTCAAGTGTTTTACTGTCGTGGTGAATAGGGTTCTGATTAAGCTCCTTGTATCGGGTTACTGCCGACTGTCTACCTGTAGATCCGATTGAATTTTACAGAATTGTTTACAGAATTAGGGGAGTATGATCTTAGCAAGATCATCTGACTATTTAACCGAAGTCTCCACGGTGGTATAGAATATTCCTAGGTAAACAACTGTCTGGATCTCAAAGTCGCCTGTTCCGGTGATCTAATGATCATAATGAAGGCGGTGCATAAAGACAATAAGCAAACATTATCAAAGGAAACCGTGGAGAGACAGCCGTATAGTTTTACTCCACTTCATGTGTAGACCACTGCTTTATATATCACACCGGTACTTTGTTGTTCAGTCTTAATGGCGAAAACCTATAATTCTCTTCAGAATTTTATCAATATGCACGCCTAAATGTTCACCACAGGAAGTCGTTTATTTGGATTTCTCTCAATCGGTAGACATACAAGTGTCTTAATAATTTCTACAAATAATTGGTTTAGCTCTGAAGTAAAAGTATGCATTTCATTGAAATGTCTTCTTTAACATATGGCAGGCCATTTAAGTATTTAATCCATTATTCCACATATGTTGAAAAGATTTACACATATGTACAAAAGAATTCCAAAAACAGTTTTCATACAAATGTGCAAAGTTTTAGACATAGAGGTTGAAATTTTGTATACGTATGTTGAAAATAGGCTTCTGTTCCCTGATCATATGTCTGTGCGAATTTTAGTGTTCCTATACTCATTCTTGATTTATGGTGGAAACGACAAAACACATATTTCTATACACATATTCCTATATAATATCAAGTTACAAACCAATTGGTGACAAAGGAACAGATTTCACAAAGTGACGCCCAAAGTAGGTCACTTTTCTATATACTGCTGCTCTATGATCACGTGTTATTCAAGTTTGGTGCTATCCTCCATTTCACATGCCCATTAACATCCCTGCCTCCAATAGCGTAAGTTGACCTTCACTACGTTGCTGTGGCATTCAGGGGAAAACCCACGTACGCACGGTTCAATCTGAATCCGGCCAAACAACTCCTTCAGTTTTGCACATGAGCGAACTACTTTTCATATGCTCTGTCCAGATAAACAGGGGAAATAATCTCCAGATACATCTTTTTAACGCTAGGTCAACAGAGGTATTATGCAGACTTGAAAAGTTATTGAAATGTTCGACAAACATCTGTTTTACTATATATGATGTCACTTCCGGCGATGTGCACATGGCCGGGAATCCTGTCCAAAAATCTGACTGGTGGCTCAGGTATTATTAGACCCCCAGCGAGGTGGTTGGTTTGGTGCTCCCAGGTAAAGTCATTCTTCAGATAATTAAATGGCCAAAAAAAAAGTATACAGCTTTACCTGGTAACACAGGAAAATCAAAATCAATGATTATAGATAAAGTTTCTGTTTCATGACTACATGCATGTGTGATGCAAGTTGGTGCACTGGGCAACTCTTCGTAAGATATGATGGTAAAGAGAAAACAGAGATGGGCGGACGGACAGATGACCATGATGACAATACACCAAGGACAATAGCCCATGACGAGATGTGTGGCTAGTGTTAGGTCAGTAAGCCAAGGCCGTGTCATTCTTGAAATATGCTGGTAACAACCGATTGGTGACGAATTGGTGATTCTCTGACTTTCGAAAGGCTTGTAGTCCATGACAACTTGGTGATCCAAAGCATATTCAATCCAAAGATATGGTGGTAAGAAGCAACTGGTGAGAAATTGATACATTTTGATCGGGCAAATACGAGTCAATCTTTCTGATTTTCAATAGGATTCTGCTTTGTGGCCATATGTATGTGTGCTGTAAGTTTGGTGCTGCTAGACATATTACTTCTTGAGATATGGTGGTAATGACAAAATGGCGAGAGATGAACGGTATGGACATACATGGTGACGACAATACCATTTTGGCCAAAGGGTAAATATTGAATGATTTTAGTATTTACCTACCCAAACATCCTGTGCCAAAACGACAGGGTAGGAAATGTTTCAACTTGCATTGGTAAACGTAAAAGTTTAGAGGAGTTCTAAACTGATATGCCACTGAAACAGTATCCATATGCTACTTGTCTTCAACAGGCTTTCTCCAGATGCAACTGCTGTGTCCCGTGTCCACATCGAATATGGACAGACAGACGAGCAGACAACGTCGATAACAACAATACCCCTTTGACCAAAATTGACTGTTAGGAGTAATAATAAGTGATGGGATAGATAAAGATTCAAGATTTTTAATATCAAACCTCTGTGATAAATTTATATAAATACTTCCTGATTCTATAACAATAAGTTGCAAAATTATCATCATCCAACAATAAAATAATTCAAGTACAAAGTAAGTTGATGATCAGGACAATGACTATGAGCTGAACGAATTTTGAAGGAAGCAGTACCGTCAGGTGAAAGACCCAAGAAAAGCGGTGTGGTGACATGGCTTTTTCAAAAAATGTTCTGGGAAAGCCCTAATTTAGGATAGAGATATACATTAAATCATAGTATGTGATACCTCAATCATGGTACATAATACCCCAATCATAGTATGTCATACTTCAATCATAACATGTTATACCTAAATCATAGTATGTCATACCTCAATCATAGTATATGTCATACCTGCCACAGTATGTCATACCTCAATCACAGTATATAATACATCAATTGTCATACTTCAATCAGAAAGTCATACCTAAATCATAGTATGTCATACCTCAATCATAGTATGTCATATCTCAATCATAGTATGTCATACCTCAATCATAGTATGTCATACCTCAATTCAATTGTCATACCTCAATCTTAGCATGTCATTCCTCAATCATAGCATGTCATACCTGAATCACAGTATGCTATAGCTCAATGATGATCATAGTATGTCATACATACCTTAATCATAGTATGTCATACCTCAACCACAGTATGTCAAACCTCAATCATAGTATGTCATACCTCAATCACAGTATGTCATACATCAATCATAGTATGTCATACCTCAATAATAATATGTCAAACCTCAATCATAGTATGTCATAACTCAATCAGATATCATACCTCAAGCATACTATGTCATACATCAATCATAGTATGTCATACATACCTTAATCATAGTATGTCATACCTCAACCACAGTATGTCAAACCTCAATCATAGTATGTCATACCTCAATCACAGTATGTCATACATCAATCATAGTATGGCATACCTCAATAATAGTATGTCAAACCTCAATCATAGTATGTCATAACTCAATCAGATATCATACCTCAAGCATACTATGTCATACATCAATCATAGTATGTCATACCTCAATCACAGTATGTCATAACTCAATCACATTATGTCATACCTCAATCACAGTATGTCATTCCTCAACCACAGTATGTCAAACCTCAATCATACTATGTCATACATCAATCAGAGTATGTCATAGCTCAACCACAGTGCGTTTGCCCAGAACCTGAAACATTCATTGTCGAACAAAATCTCAAACACTTAACATCACATTACAGAACATTTCCAGATTGGTGATGCTTACCTTGGTCAAGGGAGTTAACTTTGCTGAAATATTGGGGAAAGAAGCATTGATGTCCAGTCAAGAAAAAAAAATTATTTTGTCTTGGTCAAAATAACTGTATTATCATCACCAACTATGTTGATAATAGGAGTACCTTCATAACCAGAGTATCATATTCACATTCATAAATATCACATATCACAAAATAGGATAGACAAAAAAAATCTACGAAATATAAGCATCTCATCCACTGTTTTCCACCATACTTTGGCATTGAGATATTAGAGGTTTTACATATCTGTCTAATATCTTTGAATACACTTTGAACATAACCAAAATATGGTATATATCAGTGAAACAAAAGTTACTACAACCTCACTAATAAGAATAAGTTAAAGCCATTACCACATTCCATCATCACTCATTAACCCTATTTGGTGATGACATAGAATAAAGTCATTGTTCATCAGTCTTTTTGGGGGATGAATTGGTCTCATAACCTATCAGCCTTTGTCATCACCATTTTTCTGTGTATTCCAGAAGGAATTGCAAATAGTTAACTTATTCTCAAATGAAGTTAAGAAACAAAATATGCACATTTAGTAGAAGTTGTCTATGTAATAAACTTGAACACAAAAAGTGTAATCATAAATTCACTGCTGGACAGGGCAACAATGAGAATTTCACACAACCACAGACATGCACAAATTAACATGTATTATGCAGCTAAGTGATACACAATAATCATTTTTTCGAAAGCTCATTTGTATCTCTTCATTACAAAATACCAGTATCTCAACAAACATGATAACATATTCATGACAATTTCAAACATTTTTCAAATTTTCATTTGATTCATGCCTTTGTTATGAACACAACCTTTTTTTAAAATTTTGATCTTAATTTTTAGAAATTTAAAATCATACTGTGGAACTAGCAATAGCAATAATTTGGGAGAAGTCCAGAATTACTAGTGTATGCAGTAAAGCATGACTATGAAATATTTCAGATCATTAAAAAACATACATGTCAACACAAAAAATGTAAAGATCAGTCAAAAAAAACGGGAAACAAAATAAATCTTTTCAGCCAAATTTCCCAAATCAGTGAGCTCTGGAATGTATCAATACTGAGCTTTGAGCACATAAAGGGAAATAACTCTTGGATTTGTAGAGCTAATCTGAGACGGAAATAAAGTGGCCCATTCTCTAATAAATCAATAACTGTATCATGGTAAACCCCACTCTCAAGAAAAAACAGAATGTGTCAAAATTATACAATGACAACTGTCTCTGGACATATCAGTCATGTAAGACGAAGTGACATGAATTTACTGGATTTCCAATAGTGGCAAATGGACGTGAATTTACGGGATTTCCAATAGTGGCAAATGGACCATGATCGGCCATTGTTCCATTTGCTAACATGTGGAGTCAAGTTGAAGGGTGGTATGTCATGAGCTATATCCCTGTCTCTGTGTAGTTTCTCCTACATTTAGGAGGTGATCAAGCTTACTACAGCGCCTCATCAAAACTGGAGATATGTGGGTATTTACCAGCTAGGCTAGCATTGAATCTTCTAAGTTTGACCAGACTATCGAAAATGCCTAAAGAATTTGATACCACTATTCACTGAAATAAGCTTCAGTTTTAGTACAATTTCATCCACAGCCTGTTTGAATATATACATATCGGATCACCTCACAGTTTCTGGGAAGGAGTTGCAATTCCTGTGATCAAACATTTACAGAATCCCCAAATTGCATAAAATTCAAGTTGATCTTTTAACAATAGAGCAGTGCCGATAGCACTAGCAGATGACTTGAGACAGCAGTTCACAGGGGTTCATTCACCCACTCTCTTTCCTATCTCTTTTAACAAGGGTTATTTTTTCACTGAAGGATGTCCGCTGGTAGTTAGTCAAAGTAATTAACTTTTTGAATAATGTGTATTGTTGCATTCCAAATTGCAAGAAAAAAAAGAAGAAAAAAATTATAGGACCCATGCTCCATTTGATAACCCAGAAAACATAGGGATTAACCCTGGTTTTGAAGCATATTCATGAAAAAATCATATAAACAGTATTTAACTTTTCCTTGTATTCTAACTGTTTGAAGATAATCACAATGTCTATCAAAACTTGAATGAACGCTGGCGCGCAAAATTCTCGTCTAGAACACTTTTAAAGGGAATCCCTATCTCTTAACCTAGGAAAGGGAGATAACCTAATGAGAAACACAGGCAAAAACATGGAAAATGGCAGCCAAAGCCCAAAACCACCAGCGGACTATGTTAACTGATGTAAATTCCTACGAAGTAGGCTCTCATTTGCAAATGAGTGAGCAAGTGAGTCCATCCGAATCCTTTCTCTGGCAAAATAAGGAGAACCGTTGACATTAGAACCTTGATTTTTGGCAAGAACGTGCATTAGGGGACTGTTACCAGCAGGTTCTGAATTGACCCACTTTTGATGCAAATTTGACCTACTTAGGTGACCTATAAACCTCAAAATTGGCAAAACCATGTCCTAATGCCTCCTAAGATCATGGAAATGCACCTAATTAGGTCAATGTCAGTGTGACCTGACCTAATTGGGTCAAGGTCAATGTGACCTACTTTCTGACCCAACTTCTGACCTAATTAGGTGACCTAGAAATCTCGAAATTGGTAAAAACATGTCTCAATGCCTCATGGTCAGTCTTAGGTCAAGGTGCACACTTAAATCATATCAAACCCTACTTTGTAGGTCCTGTGATGTTAATCACACTGTCTCATATTCCTACAAACATTTGCAAATTGTCTGGTAATGAGTCGGTCAGTCAGTGAGCGAGTCCATCCGAATCCTTTCGTCGTCAAAATAAGGAGAACCGATGACATTAGAACCCTGATTTTGGGCATGAACATATTACGGGACTGTTACCAGCAAGTTCAGAGCTGACCTACTTTTGATGAAAATTTGACCTACTTAGGTGACCTATAACATTACGCTTGGACCCCCAAGTCATCTAGGTGACCTTTTACATTATGCTTGGACCCCCATGTCATCTTCCTCAGCCCACTTCGTAGGTCCTGTGACATTAGTCACACTACTCATGTATGATAAATATGGATCAATTATCTTACTTTCCAAGAAAGAATCATTATGCTTACATTTATGATAATTTTGGAAACTTCAGGTCAAGTTTGGAAACAGGTTATCATCGATTAAAATATTTCCTAGGTTAAAGAGATAGGAAAGAGACTTGATAAACGAACCACAGTGAAATGCTGTATCAAATGTACGTGCCGGAGCTATCGGCATAGCTGCATTGTTGAAGGATTAACTTGAAGCTTGGATAGCTGCATTGTTGAAGGATTAACTTGAAGCTTGTGCAAGTGGCCGGGGATTCACTGTAACTAGAAAAACATATTGCACTTTGTATCAGCAACTTTTTTTGCAGCTGCTGAAACTGGAACCAGGTACTAAATTCACTGTATTATAATGAAAAAATCTTTTGAATTTATCTATGCAGTATCTCCACAGGATAAATATCTAACATGATTTGCACAATACCCATATATATACAGCATTAACCATGAACAACATAAACAACATAAAAGGTACATACTTGTGAACAAATACAGATGATAGTATACTGGTTATACCCTCAGATTATTCCAGAATTTATAACATTACCACTGATATTATATTTTGGCTTCAAATGGGAAGTATCATGCCAAAAGGTCATCCCAGTATCATATACAACACTGGGGACTTAATTCATAAGGGTAGAATATTTTCCCATGTTTACTAGTTTGCATGATTTCCAAGGTGTTTTCAAACGGTGCCCTTTCATTTGGGAATCCTTCTGGATTCCACAGGAATTATGATTCTGTAGAAAAAATCTCATAGTATCATGTAGAAAAAGTTGATCGAACAATAAAGGATTATTGGAAATCCTATAAGATTCCTATATTTTGGTCCGAATACGAATTCATCCTTCGAAAAATCATTTGGGATCCTGCAGAATCCTGCAGGAAAATCCCACAGGATACTTTGGATAATGTTTTAGGATTTCATATGAGATCTGGGTCCGAATTCTATAGGATCCTCCAGAAAATCCTATAGGATCATACAGATTCAACCAGGAATATCCGACAAGATTCTTTACAAAATCTGATAATATTCTTTGAATCCTGTAGTTTATGATACTCGAGGCTATGAACTCTCAGATTTTGTTCACACATCCCCTTATGTAATCTCGGTTATTGTCAGCATTATCCTATATATTTTGCCCCCCTATGAGCAATGTACCAACATTTAAGTTTCCACAATATAACTTTGATTCAATGACAAATAAAATATATTGCGGACTTATATAATGATGTATACAGACATATGGATAAGGGACAACAATACACCAGTAGTATATCCCAGCTATATAGCAGATATACTTATGCAGCCCTTTCGTAGTTCATTGTACCCTTCCATACCATTTGATATACGATATAACTTTGCAAATTTGAACCACCTTATAAATTTTCAGCCTTATAGAAGGGTTGAAATAATATGCATTTGTTAATTTGGGGGACACTAATTACTAAATATTATTGTCCATGTATGTCTTTATGATACATGACTGCACCAGATATTACATCAACGATAAATGGTGAACACAATGACTGTGGTCATGATGACATGATGTATGTAATACATGCTAGAAGCCTCAACATATACGACAATATCACAGCTAGATAGGGTCTCTCTGACAGACTGCCACATGTTAATGGACTACCATAGTTGGTTCTACTGGACGAGTAGCACTGGTATCCTGAAATATATAAACACAAACAATCAGACAATGACAGCTCTTCATTGGTACATTACAATATTACCTGCATCTACATTTACACCAAGGTTTAACTTGGAGCTGCATGGACTACTTCTGTATTTCTTCTAATTATTCAGACAGCAAAACTTAACTTCAGGCATCTGCGGAGACTCGGAGGAATGCTGCTAACATTCTGCAAATTTCATGAGCTAACTTTTCAGTTCTTGAGATAAATAACATATCCATGCAAGAGTATTTAGCCTCAGTTGATATACAGATGTTTTTCTGCTTCTAAGTCTAAAAATGCTGATTGAAAAGTTAGAGAAATATGTAAACATGTCAAAGTTTGTAAACAAGTTAATTTAGGACATAACCATGAAGAGGGAAGAAACTAAGTGGGATCTCAGATGTTAAGCATTAAGGACTTGAGACTCATTCACAGAAGATTTGGACAATTACAACACAACTATTATAAAGGCATTGAACCAGGTATATTATATATGTTTTGAAAGATACAGTTCCAAGCAATTTAATTTGAATAAACATTTCCTATTTGAAGTAAAAAAAACATTTGAAATTTTGGAGTTTAATCGAAGCAATTTAAAGAAATATGGTCTTTGGTTTAACTTGTGTTTGGTTCAAGTTTAATTTTGAAATCAACATGGGACAATCTGTCCTGTAATTCAGAAAACAAACATGTCAAATTAATAGCTGTCTTCTGTGTATATTCTCCAGGACTAACAACCAGGAAAAACAAATTATGCCGCACAATGGAGAAATTCCCAACAAATGTTTGTCTTGTATCAGTGTTAATGATCACAGTCTCATAGAAAATCTCATATAAAGAACATTCTTCCTCAAAAACTATTTCGTTATATGAAGGTAAATATGACTATATGATAAAACAATGAAAACAAGCTGAGTAGCTAGCAAGCATCGTGTCTGAAAGGGTATGTTACACCATCACTGCTACAATTCTCTCAACAATTTTTTATAGTAAACTTTGCATAAAGATGGACAAGACGCAGCAATAACGGTGTTAATTAAAGCTCAAGAGTGTCGATTTGTACAAATATTGTTCAGGAAAATGTATTACTTCTAGGTGAAGATATGCCTTAGGTATTTAGCCCACAATCAAATATGACTGCTATTTACATTTTGACATATGTGACCTTTTAAAATGGGTCAAAGTCAGTATGGAGTGAACATGGCCTACAAGTATTGTTCCGAATATCCAGTCTCCAGCTCCCCCTGTTCTCGACATATTCTGTTCACAATGTTGTTCACATTTTGACCTGTGACCTTTGAAAATAGGCCATGGTTATTCTTGGGTGAAATTGACCTGGAGGCTCTTATATAAGTTAGCATTGTGCGAAAGATTAAGAATCTTGTTCAAATTGTCCCTCAAATATTGTGTAGGAATGCTACTCACATTCTTATCTCAGTGATATTTGAAAATAGGTCAAGGTCAGTACAAAGTGAACTTGATTTGGAGGCCTTACAAGGAAGCATTGCGCTAACTCTCTTTGTTATTGGGATATTGTGATTCACAATGACATTAATATCTCGACCCGAGACATTTGAAAATAGGTCAAGGTCAGTCCTGAGTGGACTTGGCTTAAGAGGCCCCAATATTGTGCCAAATATCAAGGCTCTAGCTCTATTTGTCCTTCAGATATTGCACTCAAAAGATACTGTCACTGCTATTCACATTTTCATCTGTGACCTTTGAAAATAGGTCAAGGTCAGTCCTGAGTAAATCTGACCTAGAGTCCCCCATAAGACAGCAATGTGCCAAATATCAAGGCTCTAGTTACCCTTAGACATTGTGCTCACAAGTGACTGTCACTGATATTCACAATTCATTGGAAGTTTTTAACAGTGGACTAAATTGTGTTATGGCATAGTGCCATAACTGAATTAAATCTCTTAAATACATTCATTAGCTTCAGTGGTACCAGAACGGAAAAGGTGCTATGGTTTCAATATCATGAAATCTCCAATTACATATGGAGGACCTAATAGTAGCGCTTAATTTGCAAACAAATGATATTGTAAGTAGTAATAGTTACCCTCATTTCTCGACCCATAGTCTCTATTGGGAGTAGACAAGCTGCTATGGATGCTAATATACACACGCCAGCATAGATAGAGATGGCCAGGTGTGGAGACACCCCCAGCATTACCTAAAACACAGAGCAACAGTAGATCAAATAAAATGCAATTTCCCACATGGAGATATTTGGGTAGAAAGTTGATAAAATATTACAAAACCAGAACTTTTTTCTAAACATAATATTTTCCATTTTCCCTATATATGAGGGGTGATCAAATGCAGGTTGATCAGAATTTGATCCCAAATTAAGCCGGGGTTGGGGTGATGTTAAATGTGTATGGTACAAGCTTAAGAAGTGTGGTTCAACTTTCTTGAACAAATCAAGTCAATTTAGAGGAGAATGAAGAAATGGTGAATGATGGCCCATCCCAAATTCAAGTATCGCTAATGTCTCTTGATTTTGGCATGGTTGTCAGGAAATTTAGGACGTAATCTGAATGTAGTACTCAGAACCTATACATATAGCATGTGGTGGCTATGTTCTGTGACCTTATCATACACACCAGCTCATGTCATGCCCCCATCAATGGAATAGAAAAAGTCATCCCTGTGAAAGTGTAACATCTCTTGATATCATACCATGCTATAGTTTGTCATAGTTGGTATCAAACCTGACTATTCAGACACTAAATGGCTTGAATATTACGCGAATACTACCAAGTAGCGAGAGGAGTTTACAATGTACATCACTGATTGCAGAGCACCAATTTGTACTCAAGAGGAATAAACACATTCAGTCATCTTCTCCTGCAAGTGTTGGGACTGTTATTTATTAATTATTTCAATGAATTTGCAATCATCTGATGTATATATAATGTGAAAAGTTCATTATTCAAAAGTATAAGGGTTCAAAGCAAATGATTGGAAACCATCATCAAACTTCATATTAACATTACATGTATTCTTCTGACAGATTTGCAGCCATTGCTCAGACAGGTCCACACCACTGAACCGATGAAGCCGAAACTTTACCTGGTGATTACAATCAATGAGATGATGGAATGCATATCCCCTAATGAAGCCAACTGGACAAATGCCCTGTCGCCCATCTTGAATTCACTGCGAAAAAAGATTTTTCTAGCCGGAACTGATGATGATCGATGCATCGAGTAGCTCCTTAAACATATATATCCACCACTGACCAATTTTAAAATCCTAGGATTTTCAAGTAATGGATCTGGAGTACGAAAATGGCATTATGTTTATTATTCGACATGCCGATGAAGAACAATGGCCCAAAGTTAGGAATTTCCCGAACAGGTGCAAATGAAACATTTTCCTAAATGAAACAAAATTGCATACACACATACATCATGATGTGTAGCCAGTTTACAATTTTGCTATTAATTGATCAGTATTCAGCCATATTGGTTTGACCTAGTTTGTCAGCCATATTGGTTTGACAAAGTTTTCTCAAAAACTCTCCAAATCCTTCTCCAGAGGAACCGTTGAACTGATCAACGTAATTCTTGGTACATACATCATCAATAACATGATCAAGGAATGGATCTTGATGGTGAAAACACCTATATTATTCGACATGATGAAGAAGGAAAATATCAAAATTTCTCTGCATATCACCTTAAATATTATTTAAACATTACCCGCCATATATGGGATGGTTTGACTTAACATCTACATTAACATATAGTGGTAGCGGTTCGCTTCATTAAATTTTAATAGCTAAATTATAATTTTGATCAATCCAGTTGAATCTTTCTTCAGTCTGACAAAATCTGGTTGATGAGAAATTGTTACCTGTGCCACAAAGGGTGTTAATATGGCTCCAATACGGGCCATCCCACTACACGTGCCCAATCCAAGGGCTCGCATTGATGTTGGGTATACCTACAACATAGATACTTTTGTTAACATGAGAAGTTCAGTATTAAAGAAATATCATCTTAAATCATGAATACAGCTCATTAAATTATGAAAAACTGGACAGATCATTGCCTAGTAATAAACGTAGTGAATGCTGGACTTGACTATTCAATTTTCAATCAACAACGAAAGAATTCACAGACTATAATCCTGGTACATATTTATCTATTTATATGGAACATATGTAATAGCTACAAACAAATTTTGGAACACTTCAAAATGGATTGTCCCATGAACGATATTATTATGCCTCATTTTCTCTCAGCATGTCAAGATTTTTATGCTTCAACTCCAGAAACAATGAAGATCGAGCAATATTTCTTCAGATTATCACCATGACCAATCTTCCAATATGAACATAATATTATTCTTCCAAGTACGATGCCTGGATGTTCTCTCCTTGCAATGAAGAGTTGTATTCTTGTACTGAACATGAACAATCGCAAATATATAATAGTACCAGAGAAATATACGATAAACTACTTCTACAAAGACAGACCCACAATGATACCGAAATACTGGACACCTATAAAGATTTACAAACTGCAACAGCGATAAATAAATTAATATGCACTCCATGGAAAGTTTATCTACACCATTTCAAAGGCCTTCTGGTCGATCTATATGTTTACAAAGAGAAATAGAACATGTTTTGCCCTCAAAATAAGAAGAATTTACTAATGCACATCTCCGCTGTTCGGGAATCCTAAGACTGAATGCCTTGCCATTATTCGGAGTACAGATACTTTGTACTATGCAACTTTATGTCAATTGGAAAATTTCTTTCAAACTTAATAGGTTATTTTTGGCAATCAAATCGCACCACACTGGGACCAAAACCTCAATAAACCACTCATTTGAAGAAAACTGATGCCCTGATAATGGAAGGCCAGTATGAAACTATGTGCAGTAATGAACTTCTTACCACTTCATTCTGTCCATAATGATATTTAGACCAGCGCAGAACTTTGGTGTGTATGATTTGTTAGAGATACATTACAGCCGATCTCACAAAGTGGGCACACCCCATTACCATTACAGCTTCACGGAGTTTAGAAAGCATATGTAGGAGGACAGGTTGGAGAGGAGATGGACTATTTCAGATAAGCCATAACCCAGAGAATGTTACAGATATGACAGCTTAATACTTGTGATCAGCCAGGCCTGTCCAGTTACCTCTATGGTATAAGAAAAAGCTGTCATCCAATTACCAATGGACGCAGCACGACAAGCACATAGGATCAAAACCAGACCAGTTCTGAAATTACAAAATTGTCAATTATTGCTACACTTAATCGCAATTAAAGCCCAATATTAATGCAGGAGTGAGTAGTAGTGTTTAATGTTGTTTTCAACCTTGTTTCAGTCATATCACGATGGTGCCTACATGTGCCAGAACACGGAGTGCTCACAGTTCCTATTACCCTGGATGCTGATCAGTCTAGCTAGTACAGCACCCAGTCATCCAGCCAAGTATTGACCTAGCTTAACGTTGCTTAACTTCAGTGATCTGACGAGAACCGGTGTGTCCAACGCTACAAGCTGTAGATCCCATAACGGAATATGTCTGAAATATTCAGTTGTCATTTTAATATGTACATGTACATGTACACACTGACTTCATATTGCTGACTACACTATGAATGCACAGGAATTCTATGACGATGATAAATGATATATGATAATTTACATCGTTAATGAGATATATTAGATATTTGTATCAAATGTAACTTCCCAGATTAAAGAATCTGAAATTGCATTATAAAAACCTGAAAATACCTCGAGTCCCTTGCAATGATGTTATTATCTAAGCTTCAAAACAAATTGCACTATGATTAGGGATCTGACATGAACAAACGATGGAAGCTCAAAATCTAAACGATCAACCTGTCTGATAAATTCTCCTGATTATGATATTAGCTATATTTAGAACTTTATACATAATGTATATCTGTACACCATGGCCATTATGGCAAATACTGATAATCCCATCCAAATACATTTTCACAAACATTGCGTGTTAGTGACCAAGTAAGATAACATTGCTTTTAACAATCCTTCAGTCCTATCATATCATTTGGGTCCTATTACTCTTCACACCTGTTTGGGGTCCTAATCCTTTTTACATATAATTAGGGTCCTATTCACAAACAAGCACATCACGCTGAACAAAACAATGACAACACTGACAAATGGGGTTCTCCAGCTCGAACTGACACCAGGTGGCTACTTGTACCAGGGGGTAAATGATGCAAGCCCATGTCGTTTTTTTGGACATCACAAAAGGCAATGTCATAATGTAACGATGTTATAATTGTTCCTTTTATGACGCCATGTCTTCTTTACCCTTTGGAGCACTAGTGCCGCTTAGTGTGGCTGGCGATCCCCATTTAAGTTTTGTATTAAACATACTTGAGCCAAGGGAGAGCATTTCATTTCATGCATATCAATTCATGAGCTATTTCCCTTGATGCGCAATTCTTATAATTGTGGAGAAAAATCTGTTATTTCACTCCAAATTGAGGGATAGAATGTCACATTATCAGTGGTACATTGTAGGTTTGTATTTGAGGGATAAAATGTCACATTATCAGTGGTACATTGTAGGTCTGTAATTGAATGACAGTCATAGATTATCAGTGGTACATGGTAGTTATATAATTGAGGAATAGAATGTCAGTGGTTAATAGTGGTACATTGTAGGTCTGTAATTGAAAGATAGAATATCACAGGCTATCAGTGGTACATTGTAGGTGTGTAATTGAGGGATAGAATGTCAGAGGTAATCAGTGGTAGATTGTAGGTCTGTAATTGAGAGATAGAATATCACAGGTTATCAGTGGTACATTGTAGGTCTGTAATTGCGGGATAGAATATCACAGGTTATCAGTGATACATTGTTGGTCTGTAATTGAGGGATAGAATGTCAGAGGTTATCAGTGGTACATTGTAGGTCTGTAACTGAGGGATAGAATGTCAGAGGTAATCAGTGGTACATTGTAGGTCTGTAATTGAGGGATAGAATGTCAGAGGTAATCAGTGGTACATTGCAGGTCTGTAATTGAGGGATAGAATATGACAGGTTATCAGTGGTACATTGTAGGTGTGTATTTGAGAGATGTCACAGGTTATCAGTGGTACATTGTAGGTCTAATTGATGGTTAGAACGTCAAATGTAATCAGTGGTACATTGTAGGTCTGTAATTGAAGGATAGAATATCACAGGTTATCAATGGTACATGGTAGGTCTGTAATTGATGAATAGAATTTCAGTGGTTATCAGTGGTACATGGTAAGTCTGTAATTGAGGTATAGAATGTCAGAGGTAATCAGTGGTACATTGTAGGTCTGTAATTGAGGGATAGAATATCACAGGTTATCAGTGATACAGGGTAGGTCTGTAATTGATGAATAGAATGTCAGTGGTTATCAGTGGTACATGGTAGGTCTGTAATTGAGGGATAGAATGTCAGTGGTTATCAGTGGTACATGGTATGTCTGTAATTGAGGGATAGAATGTCACAGGTTATCAGTGGTACATTGTAGGTCTAACTGATGGATAGAATGTCAAAGGTAATCAGTGGTACATTGTAGGTCTGTAGTTGAAGGATAGAATATCACAGGTTATCAGTGGAACATTGTAGATGTGTAATTGAGGGATAGAATGTCACAGGTAATCAGTGGTACATTGTAGCTCTGTAATTGAACGATAGAATATCACAGGTTATCAGTGGTACATTGTAGGTGTGTAATTGAGGGATAGAATGTCTGAGGTAATCTGTGGTACATTGTAGGTCTGTAATTGAGGGATAGAATGTCACAGATTATCAGTGATACATTGTAGGTCTGTAACTGAGGGATAGAATGTCAGAGGTAATCAGTGGTACATTGTAGGTCTGTACTTGAGGGATAGAATATCACAGGTTATCAGTGGTACATTGTAGGTCTGTAATTGAGGGATAGAATGTCACAGATTACCAGTGATACATTGTAGGTCTGTAACTGAGGGATAGAATATCACAGGTTATCAGTGGTACATTGTAAGTCTGTCATTGACATTGGCTTTATATAAGAATATCACAGAGATTACTGTTGAGCAGGACAATGGACATCATGAAATGTATGAAAATGAGAGATCAAATTAATATTGACGGTGATGACAAAATTTGGACAAATGAGCACAAATTTCCTTAACCGTCCATATTTTCGATTAGAGAAGATTATGAAGGCCAAATAGGAATGTCTTTCAGGCCAAAATTAAAAAATAGTTTGTTTGTGGTAACAAGGGCCCGCGAAAAATGTTGGGTCGGTCGGTCGCATTTTAATTTTTTTTTTTTATATTTTTTTTTTGTCCGATTAAAACTCCCAAATAATTTTTTTCTCCTTGTTTGCATTCAATGATATCATGATATGCAGATCGACTCGCCCATACCACGAAGCAATGTTTCAAGTTCCTTCTAATATGTTGAACAGAACTCCTGTGCACAGTGTCCGTCTGAAACATGCCAAAATTTGAAGTGGACAGCACATGTCATGAGCTGCAGACTAGTCACGTATTTATTTCGGGAGACAATCCTATGTGTTGGGGGACCGACGAATTATCAGCGATGACATTGACAGCTGGCTGAATTGACAGATAATCATGTAAACAAATGTACGGTAGAGAATGAAGATTTAATTTACGTGAATCACAGCAAAATGGGTCGTCTGCTAATCCTTCACATTATGGCTTAAAAGATGGCGGACTTTTTCTGCGGAACTGGTTTGTGGCAAACCTTGTTCATATGGGACTTCGCGCGTTCCTAAATATGGCCACTTGATATCCTATAGTTGCAGAAGGCACTTCTGTGCGCGGCTGTGGGAATGAGGTTAACTCTTCTTAACAGATGCGATCCTTCTGCATATAACTTGCCATTACAAATCAACACTAACTACTGTATGGAGAATGAATGTTGTCGTTATGGTGATGTTTGTGGCGTGCACGATCATCAATGGGAAGAGAACAACAACAACAACGATGGGAATTTGTTTTTCGTGATTTTACTTTAGAAAAAAAAAAAAAATCTGAAAAAAACATTTGGGTCGCTCCCATTTTCAGCGGGTCGGTCGCGTTACCACAAACAAACAACTTTTTAATTTTGGCCTCAAGTATGCTCATAACAGTTACCAAACTTGAAACAATAATGTCACCTATAAACTGTATCGTTGCAGGCATATGATTGCACAGAGTCTGTTTCAGGATCATACGGTAAGTTCCCTAAGTATTCGTGACCGGAAGTGAATATCGCAGTCGTGAAAAACTGACCACTTCCGAATAGTTTGTGCAGGTCAGTTCAGAAAAACGGACGTTTTCGTAAATTAGAGTCCCCATATTAAATGCCCATACCGTTCGACAATGAAAGGTCACAATACGTCGACTGTGGTGTTTCTTTAATTTTGTGATATTTACTCCAGACAGCACTCTTAAATGATATAAGATCAACAACCACGAGACATTCACTATACTTTGTGTGTAGAATGACGCCTAATATACTTCGGTGAAGTTCAGTGGTACGAACACGTGTGGTCGAGGGGAAACCCCGAAGCAAAACCCTAGAAATGTTTGTTGTGCGTTTAGATTTGTCAGGCAATAATTCGCAATTGATCAAAGGATAAATAAAGCATTATTTCTGCTCTTTAACCATTAAATTAGGTTCGAATAATTGACTGCAATGATCGGCTGACAATGAAGAGATCAGTTTTATCGGACGCCCGGCCAAAATTAATGCAGCTTGGGGTTGGGGTTGATCGTAAATCTCTACCCTGCGACTAAGAAAATCCGTGGTTCAAATGTCCGGTCAAACTTCAGCATTATATTTTTTTAAGACCGAATGAAACGTAACTTCCAGTTCTTCATTTTGATCTTTTTAGTATAATATTGAATGTATGCTCTCTTCAATCGGCATTGTTTAATATCGCACGTCCCCGTAAACCGGCAATATTCCCAATTTAATGACCATGAGAAATCACTGTTTAAACATTGGATACATTTCGTTTGAGACATAATGAAAATCAGCTTACGTAGTTGTTACAATTGGTTATGTTCAAAATGCTAAAAAAGTTTGCAAGGTTTATCAAATACTAATTCTAATGAAACTCGTTGATCTGGAAGTTTTTCCATCGCACAACTACATAATATTATCAATCTCGCGACCACATAAATGGGGGATTTTCGAATAGTTAGGACCGCGGTTTTTCGCGAATGGGCCGTTTTCGATTACTTAGGGAACAGTGTCACGTGACTTGGCGAAAAATACCCGTTTTCGAATTTACTTAGGGTCGCGAATACTTAGGGAACTTGCCGTAGTCATTTTCACACCAATTCATGATTTCCAAAAAGTCTGTGTTAGTTCATGCGACATTAGTTACCTCTGGCGTGTAGACATAAGCTGCCTGGAAAGCCCCAGATATCAATCCCCGTGAGGCAAACAAGAACAGTGTCAGAACAGGTCTACAATATGACAAACAGCACTGCAAACTTCACACTGTGCAACAATTAGTATGGTTACATGCACTTGTAATTATCCAATCACCCTGATGAAATTCTACCAGTGTTTAGAAGTTTAGGACCTTCCAAAGATTATAATCAAAGTCTGATGGATCATTATAGGAACTCCTAAAACACATGAGACTTTTTTCACGGTCTACTGTTGCATCACCACACATTAGTTTACAGAAATAACAGTGCATCATGCCATGGGATTTCTTCACCATATGATTGGTCAATTTAAATTTTTAAAAGCAAATCTAGCAATTTCATTGGAAGAAAATCCAACAATCAGGATTTCTGTAAAGGTTCATAAATACATTTTCATTGCGATGCGTTGTCATGGTGATAATGTTATTAACATGTGTATGAAGTCTTAGGGATCATGTTCAATCAGTTGAGATGAATTCTTTGATGCCTTCAAGATCAAGCAATAAATTTCTTGGCTGGAACTTGGGAGGGCAGAAACAGGATGCCTGTCAATTACTAGGTTCGCTCCCGGACTGAGATCAAGTGAAAACTATGGATGGGTATGAAATTCATTGGATATTAGTTGTTTTGAGATGGATCAAGAACCCTTAGAGAAATGTGATCTAGCAACAAGCCAAACTTGGACATGAAGCAATCTTTAATAGTCTAAAGCTATACATGTATTCCACAGGCCTCCCAACACCAGAACACACACACCAACATCACCAACACACATTGATGTTCAAATGGATGCTAATGTCTCAGTTGTCCATAATTGGCTTGTGAATGATCAATCAGTGAAATTTGAATCATAATTTTAATAACACAGTCACTATTTTCAACATTCAATCACTCCAAATCCGGGCTCAAATTTTGATCAACCTACCCAAAAACATTCAATTTAGTGCAATCCTAGTATATTTAGGGCAAAACTGAATGTTGTGACTACAGTAGTTTTGAAACATTCCATATTATTCTGTTTCACCCCAATATTTTTTGTGGGAGAAATCCAGTTCCTGTAGTACCTGTATTTTGATACCTGTAACATATCCATCAAAAGTATAAAATGTAGAGTGCTGATGATCCAACATCTGTAGTAATCAGTATTCTGGTTGCAAGAAATTGTGATCGTAACGATTAGTATCTATTATTAAATCTGCCTGTACTGTAAATAAGACCATGACCAGTGCAGAGAGAATGACTGACCTGGATGTACAGAGGTTAAGGAGCAGTACAAAGGCAGCAAAGGCGAGGAACTCCGCCGCCATGGTCTTCTTCCTGCCTATCCTATCTATTATAATAACTGTAATAAGGAGACCTGAAACAGAAGGAATTGTACAACTACAGTTCATTTGTTTAATATTTTGAGGTTTTTCTTCAAATTTGTACATATAATATCAATAATGCATGCAAATTTGTTAAACCGGACTGATATTCAGGAAGCCTAATCAATGCAAATGTTAAAGAGCAGCTGACACAGTGCGAGTATTCTCCAATTCCGAGATGATAGAATAGTAAAAGTAATCTCCCTTTACATTTCCACAGCAGATGCATCCAATACTTTTGTTGATGTTTAGACATGTTGGGCTGAATAAAATTGATATAGCTTCACTGGCACTTTTTTTTGGGGGGGAATGATGATGATGAAGCAGGAGAATTTTTATTGTTTTTTTTTTCTTCTGCACAGACCAAATATATTCATCTTTTCTGGCACACCGATACAGTAGTTTAATACAATTTGCATGAAACCAACAATGTTCTTTGAGTTACTCGAAGAGTCAGCCTTCAACAATACTATTTCCATCAAATATAATAAGACTGACTCAATAGCTAAGGACATTATTTTGGCAAAACTTTGAGAGAGAAATGTGTAAATATCGAAAAAGCAAAATTGTAAAAAAAAAGAAAAAAACCCATTCTGCTGTGGGCAATAAAAAGGGTTGACGAGGGACTGTAAACTGATGTGATGGGGCCTGTAAAACTAGAAATTTATTTTACTCAACCTTAAAGCATTTGACGTTTTAGTGTATTTAAAATATTTGATTGGAATTCAGATCGAATTTAGTTGGGGACTTCTCTACAAATCATTTTGCAAAATTATGAATGAAATAAATTGACAGTTTCATGCATCTTGCATGTTTCTGCTTCAAGTTAATATGCAATGTAAACAATTTGTATCCCCAACAAAATTTAAACTTTTAATTGAATGACTATCATCATGATCAAGCTGAAAATTGTACCAGCTATAGAAGAAATCATTTTACACAAACAGCAATATACATGCAGTAAATTCGTCTTTGATGCTAGACCAACCTGGAAATTCTGCAACAGTTGTCCACAGAAGATCTACATAGTCAGCAGTTGTTAGAGGCTTACAGTCCAAGAAACATGCTGGATTGGGTTTAGCTCCACTGCCATCTCCTAATGGGAATGAACATTAGAAAACCAGTGAGTTATATTTCTCACCACTCTCACATTCTTTACACAGGATTGTGAATTAAAAACTAATGACTATATGATTCCTGTCCACTCTACAGTAATCACTCTAATAATTCAATCACCCTATCAAAATTCAATCACCCTAATTTGGGGAACAAATTTCAATCAGTGGTTCTAATAAATTTGTTCACCATCTAAAATCACTGTAATAACAAAGAAACAATGGATTATACGCATGGTTTTGAACATTTTGAGAACTGTCTGTTCTAATACATTTGATCACCCCAGACTTTATGGCGGGAAGTTTTACTTCCTGTGACTGAACTATTAGAGGGACTAATAACTTACTTCTATGTTATAAATAACAAGGGTGCGACCCACAATGGCAACAATCAAGTTTCAGGGACTTTCCGGAAATGATACAAGCCTTGGAACTGGCACAATAGGACTAGAAGATAAATTGGAACTACTGTTCATTGATTGATTAACTGAGACCAGATTGTCAAACAGGAAGTGACAATCACATAATTTGTTTGGATAGTTGGTATTGTGCAAGTCCCCAATATATAGGAGAGGTTAGAATATCAGAATAAGCATAAAAAAAACTGTTCAGACATACCGTGACAATCGTCCCCATATTCAAATAACTCTGTCGTCATGAGGACAATTCCAAAATATGAAAATGCATTAGCTAACCTGAAAACAGAGGAACACATGAACAATCTGTGAATAAATTCAAATCTTATACCCAATACCTTACTGCATCAATGATACTGCTCATCAAGGTTCATATGAATTATCAATAATTGAATCAGGTGTTGCACTTTCTCATCAAAACTAAAGTCATTGGTGATCAAATGATTGGATGGAAAGTTGACCAATCACACAATTAGATGACTTTATCCATGTAGTTTCTCCTGCATTTAGGAGGTGATCATATTTTATCTATTAGACCGAATCATTTAAATTCGAAGCAAAATCTGCAGATGATTGAATTATGAGGGTTTTACCATATTACTTATAAAAGTTCATATTAATATTTGTATCAGTCACTTTATATAAATATTTATATTATTTTCAATAATTTTCACCAAGACAATTCACCATTGACCAGGTGCCCAATGATTCATGCCATATGATTCACCATTCAATTAGTAAATATGCTTATAGAAAGGGGAGATAACCTACCACACAATCCATAATAATAATGTTGTAGTCCGTAATTCGGGCATAAATAAATCTGTAAACTGACCTCGTTGTACCCCCTGAAATAGACACCATAAAACATCCAAGTCAATAAATACATACAGATAGCCCAGTTTGCGATATAAATATAGAGGAAAAAGTTGTTGAAATTTCAATACTGTGTTTGAGTGATGAGAACAACATCTACATACATATTTAACACAGTATAATACACACTGACATTTCATGTCACTGGGCTGTGAGGCAACTTACATGTAGGAAAGGATGCCATGAAATTTACAAAACTGTGATTATGCCTATTGACCCCGAAAAATTAAAAAAATAAACATCATGCTTTTCTATCAATACATGGGTAGAAATATCATTATGGGTATAGTACGAAAAGTAGCAGCAAAATGAGCCATACACAGTACCTGTGTGTCCACATCCACCAGTGTGCCTAGAGGCATAGGTTTACCATTGTCTTTGGCGATCCTCTCTATTGTAGCCAGAGCTTTATCTGGCTGACCACGAGTCAGGTCATATCGAGCACTTTCTGGGAGCCACTAGTTTGAAGACAAAAAACAGAATGAAAACAGTTGAGCTGATCCAGAAATATAATTATTTATTACCCGAGATCCAATTTGACAATTCTACTTATTTTCCTGTGGAATGAGCCAGCCTACTAATACATTAAACTTCAATCAAAATTGAGTTCAGATTACGCTCAACCTGCCAAGTGAAATCAATCGCTCTGAGAGTTTGAGAGGAAAAGTAAATAAATCATATTCTTACTAATCTGCTTTTGTACCAATTTGTCAATTTCATATTAATAAATTCTAATGACACCCCAATAATTCTGTAGAATTACACATCCTGTGACAGATTTTGTGGACAATAGGCTGTATGGTGACATCTTACAGATTCAACGAAGTTGAATTGTTTGGCCAAAGAAAGAGGCTACTTTCACTTTTGGTCTGAGACTGGTGCAGTGACACACATTTCTTAGTTGAGCTCAATTTGAAGACAGCGACAGATATCAAATATAAGTGGAACAAGCTGAGTAGCTAGCAGGTCCTCCGCCAAGTAGCCTGTTTGAGAGCATACAGCATATATGCTTCCAATATCTCCTTAAATATAACTTGGAAAGTGGATATGTGTATGTGGAAAGAGACGTTCATCTGGAATTGTTGAGACAATTTGAGGAGGTTTGGGAAGCAGTAATGGGTAGTGTAACACTGGAATGTAAGTCTGTAGTTGTATATGGATTTGTGGATGGTGAGGTCTATAAATCGATGAGTAGGATAGATCAAGATATCGCATTCACAACACAGATGGATACAATATGGGTGAGTGAAATCCAAGATGGTCAATGGCAGCCATCTTGGATTACATACTACCGCAATGAAAATCAATACCAATGGCCATCTAATTGATGTGAAGCACCTTCTCAAGTTTGAAGTCAATCGGACGAATTGTTCTCACGATACCACATTCACAAGATGCGGGACGGACGGAATCCAAGATGGTCAATGGCAGCCATCTTGGATTACGTACCTCAGTGAAAATCAATACCAATGGCCATCTAACTGATGTGAAACACCTTCTCAAGTTTGAAGTCGATTGGTTTAGTTGTTTTTAAGATATCATGTTCACAAGATGCAGGATGCACGAAATCCAAGATGGTCAATGGCAACCATCTTGAATTACATACTACCTCAGTGAAAATCAATACCAACGGCTGTCTAACTGATGTGAAGCACTGTCTCGAGTTTGAAGTCGATTGGTCAAATTGTTCTCGAGATATCACGTTCACAAGATGCGAGATGGATGGAATCCAATCCGGTCAATGGTAGCCATCTTGGATTACATACCTCAGTGAAAATCAATACCAATGGCCATCTAACTGATGTTAAGAACCTTCCCAAGTTTGAAGTCGATTGATCGAATTGTTCTTGAGGTATCGCTTTCACAAGATCTTAGACAGATGGAATCCAATATGGTCAATGGCAGCCATCTTGGATTACGTACCTCAGTGAAAATCAATACCAATGGCCATCGAACTGATGCGAAGCCCCATTCTCAAGTTTGAAGTCAATTGGTCGAATTGTTCTCGAGATATCGCGTTCAAGTTCACAAAATGTGTGATGGACAGAATCCAATATGGTCAATGGCAGCCATCTTGGATTACGTACCGCAGTGAAAATCAATACCAATGGCCATCTGACTGGCGTGAAGAACCTTCCCAAGTTTGAAGCCAATTGGTTGAATTGTTCTCGAAATATCGCGTTCACAAGATCTGGGACGGATGGAATCCAATATGGTCAATGGCAGCTATCTTGGATTACGCACCTCAGTGAAAATCAATACCAATGTCCGTTTAACTGATGTGAAGCACCTTCTCAAGTTTGAAGTCGATTGGTTGAATTGTTCTCGAGATATCACGTTCACAAGATGTGGGACGGACAGAATCCAATATGTCAACGGCAGCCATCTTGGATTACATACCTCAGTCAAAATCAATACCAATGGCCGTCTGACTGATGTGAAGAACCTTCCCAAGTTTGAAGTCGATTGGTAGAATTGTTCTCGAGATATCGCATTCACAAGATGTGGGACGGACAGAATCCAATATGGTCGATGGCGGCCATCTTGGATTACGTACCTCAGTAAAAATCAATACCAATGGCAATCTAACTGATGTGAAGCACATTCTCAAGTTTGAAGTCGATTGCTCGAATTGTTCTCAAGATATCGCGTTCACAAGATGTGGGGCGGATGGACGGACGGAAAGACAGACGGAAGGACAGACGGAAGGACGGCTAGCATTTCCAAGTCCTCCCACCACTTCGTGGCGGAAGACAAAAAAAAAGAGTTGAATTGCATATTTTACAGTAACACCAGTGGAGGGAGAGTGATGAATACTCACCACAATATATGAGAAGAGGGAAGGCTGACAGAAGAAGCCATCTCCATCTCAGGGTAGGGATAGCAATACTGGAGATACTCACCACACAACAGGAGGTGAATATGTGAAATGGGAAGGCTGACAAGAAAAGAAGCCATCTCCATCCTGGAGTAGGAACAGTGATACTGGAGATACTCATCACACAGCAGGAATATGTGAAGAGGGAAGGCCGACAGGAATAGAAGCCATCTCCATCCTAGGGTAGGGATAGTGATACTGGAGATACTCGCCACAGAAAAGGAGATGAATAAAAGAAGAGGGAAGGCTGACAGGAATAGAAGCCATCTCCATCCTAGGGTAGGGATAGTGATACTGGAGATACTCATCACACAGCAGGAGGAGAATACAAGAAGAGGGAAGGCTGACAGGAGAAGACATCTCCATCCTAGGGTAGGGATAGTGATACTGGAGATACTCATCACACAGCAGGAGGTCAATACAAGAAGAGGGAAGGCTGACAGGAGAAGACATCTCCATCCTAGGGTAGGGATAGTGATACTGGAGATACTCATCACACAGCAGGAGGTGAATACAAGAAGAGAGAAGGCTGACAAGAGAAGAAGCCATCTCCATCCTAGAGTAGAGATAGTGGTACTGGAGATACTCGCCACAGAAAAGGAGGTGAATACAAGAAGAGGGAAGGCTGACAAGAGAAGAAGCCATCTCCATCCTAGGGTAGGGATAGTGATACTGGAGATACTCGCCACAGCAGGAGGTCAATACAAGAAGAGGGAAGGCTGACAGAAGAAGACATCTCCATCCTAGGGTAGGGATAGTGATACTGGAGATACTCATCACACAGCAGGAGGTGAATACAAGAAGAGAGAAGGCTGACAGGAGAAGAAGCCATCTCCATCCTAGGGTAGGGATAGTGATACTGGGGATAATCATCACACAGCAGCAGGTGAATACAAGAGGGAAGGCTGACAGGAGAAGACATCTCCATCCTAGGGTAGGGATAGTGATACTGGAGATACTCATCACACAGCAGGAGGTGAATACAAGAAGAGAGAAGGCTGACAAGAGAAGAAGCCATCTCCATCCTAGAGTAGAGATAGTGATACTGGAGATACTCGCCACAGAAAAGGAGGTGAATACAAGAAGAGGGAAGGCTGACAAGAGAAGAAGCCATCTCCATCCTAGGGTAGGGATAGTGATACTGGAGATACTCACCACAGAAAAGGAGGTGAATACAAGAAGAGGGAAGGCTGACAGGAATAGAAGCCATCTCCATCCTAGGGTAGGGATAGTGATACTGGAGATACTCATCACACAGCAGGAGGTGAATACAAGAAGAGAGAAGGCTGACAGGAGAAGCCATCTCCATCCTAGGGTAGGGATAGTGATACTGGAGATACTCACCACACAACAAGAGGTGAATATCAGAAGAGGGAAGGCTGTCAGGAAAAGACAACTCCATCCTAGGGTAGGGGCAGAGATAATGGAGATACTCACCACACAGCAGGACGTGAATATGAGAAGAGGGAAGGCTGACAGGAAAAAACAACTCCATCCTAGGGTAGGGATAGTGATACTGGAGATACTCACCACACAACAAGAGGTGAATATCAGAAGAGGGAAGGCTGACAGGAAAAGACAACTCCATCCTAGGGTAGGGGCAGAGATAACGGAGATACTCACCACACAGCAGGACGTGAATATGAGAAGAGGGAAGGCTGACAGGAGAAGAAGCCATCTCCATCCTAGGGTAGGCATGACCACCAGAGCTAACAGCACCTCAAAACACGATCCTATGGCCCAGAACACCTGTAAATATCCTCTAATTATTTCATCTATATATTCATGATGATAGGGGAGGCATATTTTTATAATAAATTTTATTGAATAATTTCTTATTCCCATTAAGAATATTTATGTTCAACAAAAGCAACAGGAATTCCTACCATCCACTTGAGATGAACTGTATTTGTGATATCACATCATGAACATCAACATCCCTATGATGATGAGTGAATAAACTGGTGCCTGCAGATTTCCATATTGAACTATGGGGTTATCTACACTTTGTTGAATATCAAGCTCCACATGCATAGTTGTCTCAGTTCACAGTGATGGAAAAGTGGCTTATCGTTGTCACGTAACATTGTATCTTGGGACTTTGCTGTAAATCTGCTCTTGAATGTGCAAATACCTGTATCCATTATATGTGGTAACATTGAAAACTATAAATGATATGAGTGACGTCCACACATTATATCAAATATGGCCATACAGATACATGTACAATGACGGACGGCAAAAAATTAAGACATATGCTATTTATATAAAAACAAATTCATTCTTAAATAGTGTTACCCACACATGAGTTACCTCCCTTACCTCAATGAGAATAACACACTTCGCCCGGGATGTACTTGGTAAGAACTCGGAATACATTGTTACACTGGAGAGAATAGAATTGGTCATTCTATCATTATATAACAGTATGAAGCAAATAGGAAGTGGTGATGTAGATGCTAGGATAATGAAACATTAAAGTGCTAATGCAGCGAAATTGTCAATTTCATTTTTATCATGAAATTTTACGGTTTGGGATTTCTGCTTTAAGTTAATAAAATTTTCACAGAGAGTTTTAAACAGGAAGATATTATATTTTGCTACGAAACGCAAGAGGGTTAGCAGATAAAGTGCGACATTTACGGTGGCCATGTTCTCGTATGTGTGACGTCATAAGTATGACATGCCGATTGACGAGCAAGCCAGCGATATGCGTAGCATATGGCGAAGGCCAATCTCCATAGACTTAATTCCCATTGTTTTTGACTTAATACTCTCAATATCCATCACTGTCTTCGTATGGTAACGTGCCAGGAATGAAAGAAAGAATCCAGTAGGCCACGTGTCCCTGCATTATCACTTAAAATGATTTATTTATCTTAATTCGTGGGCAGTACCGTAGTTGGACGAATGCATGCAGTTACTGTCTGATTCACATAGGAGGGAACGGGGTTTTCGTGGATTTATCAGTTAATATAACACATCAGCTGTCGAAACTCACAATATATTCCAAACTCTGTCTATGCAATTATTTGTCATCAAAAATATTCCCCTGGCATTAGAAATTATTCCAAAAATCTCCAAAGTTTGTATCGTCTGAGTAACTGCATGCTGAATGCACGATAATGTCGACAACCGGGTAAGTGAAAAGAATAGTGAGCACAGAGCTTTCTCTATGAGTTAAACCGATAGCACAGAAAAATATATAAGACAAATATAAATTCTGATAAAAAATATTATTCAACAATTTTGAATAGCTTTTTCTTTTCTCGTACCGCCCAAACTTATGAACAGTTTACATTTGCTTTCATAACCGATCATTTTGTAGAATGCAAATAGAATATAGATCTAGAGTGAATGGAAGAAATTATTAATAAAGCCTTCACTTTTTGCACAAGAAAACCGGAATGTGAAATTGAAGACCGAAGACTTCCCTGCTGTTGTTTTCGCTTTTGGCACGCGGACCTCGGCGAGAGCACTTCAGACAGGCCGCTTCAGACGTCGTGATAGATTTCATTCCAATTTAGAGCATATAATATTATGTTTTTAGATCTAATTTAATGTTGATTGTAATGGGAAGAAGAAAACATATATCTCTGAGAATCTGCGGATAATGAAGATCGATCTTCGTTATTTTCTTGAAGTTGGAAATCCTTCCGTGTAATGATAAGTGATACACCGTACAGCCATGTATGCATTCATGCAGGCAAACATAATGCGGACACTGGCAGATAAATTTGATCAATATCGTACAAAACACATTTATATAGACTCCAGATTCTAGGTAATTAATTTGACCAGATAAAAATAATAATGGAACTGCTCAGTGGAATTTGAAGTCATTTCTATGACAATGAATTCAATTTAGCCTGGTTGCACACGGTAGGCTTTGCTCGGTCGCGGATGCGGGGCTTTTTGTATCTCCATTTATAGGACCATACAAATTGTCTATTCATTTACATGTATGTCTAATAATAAACCCTTGTCATACCTCATTTCCAGATGAACATTAAATTCAAAAATTTTATTAAACAAACCAGTATATTGGCCTCGAGGACGGGCTTGCCTCCCTCCAACACTGTCCGCCATGCAGAGCCCAGACTCAAGCTGACGATCTGTCATACTTATGACGTCATCATATATAATTTTGTAAACAAAGCGAATGAAAACGGTCGCACTTTTAAGAGCACAATTGCACGCCCTTTTCCATTTGAAATAAGAACTTCTCCTTGTCCGATTTTCCTCATGGATATAGCAAATTAATCATGAAAGAATAGAGAATCAAATTATTTAATAAAAATTTTGCTGCATTAGCACTTTAACCATATAGGCTTCAATATATGCCAACATACAACTTAGACTGCAGAAACCAAAACTTAACAGATACAAATAGAAGATAGTCTAGCAATCATCCTTCATAAAATATCATAAATATCAAATTTAACCTAGAAAAGAAATAGGTCATGATTGATGATTAGATAAACTGATTCACATGGCCTGAATTTGAAAAACATATGCAATCCTACCAAACACAGGAAGGAAGCAATCAGAGATTGCTCAATTGTATGCCCCCCCTTCCGCTTTAATCCGACACTGCCCCGCCATTGTTCTGCTGTTTATTGGTTGTTGGAGGCCTAATTTGGATAATTATAAAAATTCTGTTTCTGTCACTTTTTTTGCCATGCCTCACATAATACATATTCCAAGTATCAGCCAACAAGTGATAATACGATACTTGTCCATACAATATTAACAGAGATCCAGCCCTACAAGTCTCAAAGATTTGAAGAAAAAAGGGCCATAACTGTTGAAAATATACGCGAAATGTGGAGAAACTTCACGCTGCACAACTACAGGGCACTGACCACATATCCTGCAAATTTCATAATTGTCCATACAATATTAACCGAGATCCAGCCCAGACAAGTCCCAATTCACACAAATTTGAACAAAAAAGGGCCATAACTCTTGAAAATATATGCGAAACGCGGAGAAACTTCACACTGCACAACTACAGGGCACTGACAACATATCCTGCAAATTTCATAATTGTCCATACAATATTAACCGAGATCCAGCCCGGACAAGTCCCAATTCACGAAGAATTCAGGAACAAAGGGCCATAACTCTTGAAAATATAAGCGAAACGTGAAGAAACTTTACGCTGCACAACTGTGGGGCACTGACCACATATCATGCAAATTTCATATTTGTCCATACAATATTAACCAAGATCCAGCCCGGACAAGTCCCATTCACAGAGATTTCAGAAAAAGGGCCATAACTCTTGAAAATTATACCGGAACTCAGAAAAAACTCAACGCTGCACATCTACGAGGCACTAGCCACATTCCATGCAAGTTTCAATCCTGTCCATCAAATATTAACCGAGATATTGCTCGGACAAGAAATTCGGACGGACAGACGGACAGACGGACAGACAGACAGACGGACGGACGGACAAAGCGATCGCTATATGCCCCCCCTCTAGTTAGAGGGGGGGCATAATTAAACACAACATATCAAGGTGGTGGAAAAAGACACTGGCATAGGCCTACTGATATGAAATCTATTATGACTGCAGTATCTAAAAACATCAGAAGAACCAAAAAACGAAATATATCACTATTCCTAAGAAGAATTTGGCCTTGAAAAAATAGGCCTCCAAGGTTTCCACCCAATCAGAGAAACTGGTTTGGTCATTCCTTTAATGTTTCTTGATGTATCGATGATCTATACCAAGTTTCACACTGAACAGTGAAATGGTTTCCGAGATACACAAGATTAATGGTTTCGCATAAATTAAAGATGGCCACCAAAGTTTCCACCCAATCGGGTCCCGATTCAATAGGTTCCGAGTCACGAGCAAATGGATGTGCATGGCAATTGAGTTTGGTCTGCCTAGGGTAAGTCATTTTGAAGATATCTTGGTAACGAGAAAGCTGTGACGGACAGACGGACGGACAGACGGACATCCATGACAACGACAATACCCTTCAGCCAAGTTTTGGCCGAGGGGTAAAAACGAGTAGGGTCACAGACATTTACAGACTATAGTTACCAACTAGGTTTCTACAGTTCAAAAACAGTCAATTCTCAAGGGATCTTCATGAAATACATGAAGAAAGTTGCTATAATTCAGTTTGCATGTATATATTGTATAAAATTCCAATGTAGTTTGAAAAATTGACTCCAAAATATTGACAAAAACGTTTGCAATAAATTGCCTGGTACAGACACACTGGGGCTACAAGATTAGGTGAAGAGCTTAAATTTGGCTCTTGACAATTAATTGTAGTAGGAGAGTGACAAAATGTAAACCATTGGGAGTGATGGCAAATCAATATAGCACACAAATTTCTCCTGAAAAGGCGCTTAATTTTCCAGTCCTTGAACCAAATTATCAAAGGCAAGTGACAGGTGGGATTGAGTGATCATATATTTTAACATGAAGGCCTGCAATGAAATCATCATTTCAAGGGAGACAATAAATAATTAAGATAATTAAGACTAGATTTCATGTAATTTATTTTGAAGCTATCACCGTCAACCATTAGAAGTCAAATATGTGTTTCATGATTTAATGTCAGCTGGTCTGAGTGCTTACGCCTGAGGAGCTCCCCCGATACCAAATCCCACCAGCCCGCGTAGTATCAGCATCCAGATGAAGGTCGGGGAGAGTGCACTCAGTATGCCAAAATAAAACGTGAATATACTGGACATGACCAACTCCTGGAATGAAATAAATATACAGAATTAACAGATCATCAACAATGTTAATGCATCCCTAATAAAGCAAAAACGGGTCAGAATCCGACTGTCACAGAGCAATTGAAATATCAATGTTTCATATTCAAAATAACTTTACATCCATTCATAAATATAAGTGCTTGCTTTATACCACAGGCCCGCAAAACAAGAGTTTTGGGGGTTGTGGGCGGTGGTATCAGGGTGAAGTATCGAAATATGGGGTCTCTATATATATAACCCCATGCTTTATATAAATCCACATTAAGGTGTGAAACGGACTTTGGGTGAATCGAGAAATAAACGGTTTACCACCAAACAAAATACATCAGCATATTCTACAAGTATCACTGTATATATTCCCGTCGTCAAATTAGTAAATTTGTGCAATTTTTTACCTTTACCGGGCGATTTAAAATCCAATGTACATTGTAACTGTCCATCCATCTATGAACAGTTAGATTATGGCGGGCTTCATTCTCAATTGTGATTGGTCAGTCGCTACAGCTGATCAGTGCGTGACCTCTCTTGCCGGAGGCGTGTCGCGACTGACCAATCAGAATTGAGAACGAAGCCCGCCATAACCTAACTGTTCCTAGATGGATGGACAGTTACGTTGGATTTTAAATCGCCCGGCAAAGGTAAAAAATTGCACAAATTTACTAATTTGACAACGGGAATATATACAGTGATACTTGTAGAATATGCTGATGTATTTTGTTTGCGTTAAACCGTTTATTTCTCGATTCACCCAAAGTCCGTTTCACACCTTGATGTGGATTTATATAAAGCATGGGGTTATATATAGAGACCTCATATTTTGACACTTCACCCTAATACCACCGCCCACACCCCCCAAAACTCTTGTTTTGCGGGCCTGTGATTTATACAAAAGCCTTCAGTGGTCATCAGTTTCATCAGCTAGAGGATGCTCTACTGAAACCCACTTATGCATGCATATTATAAACCATGATAAGATGATGTATGTAATTCATAGGTACATGAATGTGCACATGGTTACATATATGTCATGTTATATGTATCTTCTCAAAAAATATCTCACTTCATTTCCACAAATAATGGTGATATTTTGTTACAAAACTTACAAAATTACACAACTGTACCATGATAATATAAATGATATGTACTTTTCATTCCTTTTGGGAACCAGAAGAACCAACTGTTCACAAACAAAATAAATGAAAGGTGTCCATAACCCCAAATTCCTTGACGAAACTGTAGTGCAACTAGAAACTATTGCCTTTTGGAGTATAATAAAATTTGTTAAATATCAAGAACAAAACGTCTAACATATGTGTAGCAGGCAAGGTAAGATGTCCTGCATCCAACTTTCTTGTCTCAAAGTACGCAAAATCTATTAACTGATTTCAATGCAACAAGAAAAAAATTGCTGAAGCAGGAATCCAAATTGTGGGGCTGAGCATGCTGTTTTTTTAGCATTCTCAGATTAAGGTGGGGCTGGGGATAGGTTTAATAAACTGTATATGAAACAGGTACATCATGTGGAGAACTACTGCAGTGGTACTTTTATATCACAGACACGGAGAAATTTATATTACTGATCAATAACATTATACCTGAATACCTCTGCTTTGGCACTGCAGCCAAGTCATAATGACTTATATTGCCACTAATTTCACATATTTGTTGAACTACACCTCAGATTACCATCCTCAGCAGTAAAATAAATTAAATCAGTCTGAAATTTTAGTTTTGGAGCAATTGAATTTTGGCATGGACTATAGCAATAAGAGTGAAGCTGGCTGTGTTATGTCAGGCTGTGAATAAACTAGGGCACCAATTATCAATCAATAAATTAAACCTCCATTGCCTGTAGAGCAAACAGGACCACAACAGGCAGTGTACAATGCAGCTGGTATTACCACAGAACAACCATTCAAGCTACCATGGTATGAGGTAGCTATAGAACCTTTGCTGTGTAGGTGGGCGTGGCTGTTCTTCCCTACACAGCTGTAGTTCCTTCCAGTCACATTTCGTCCACGAAATTTTGGCCTCCGAAACGCCTGTGTTTCGGAAGATTTAACGGCTGCACATACAAGAACACAGTAGCTGGTGATAATAAAATGTACCTCGTTATTCTCCTTGTAGTCTTTTGTCACTTCCCTCCAAGTTAGAACTCTCGGTATTCCCTCATTCATAAGTTATCATCAATTGTTCAACATTCTCAGGGATTTGAATATTCAGCTGACTGCCATTCAACTGTCGGTGACGTAAATTTCCCTTGCACGGACTTTGCCGGAGATGGCGGTCTCTTTGAAAACAAGCCGTGGCGCATGCGTAATTATTCAGGTCAGGTCGATGACGGTCCAGCGAATGCGCGTGTACGTGGGCGTGGCTAACGGAGACATTCAAAATACGAGACCAAAATATGTCAGAAAACTCCGTGAAGGCGTGATTAAAAGATAATATCTCAAGAACGAGGAATTATTAAGTGTTGAGAGTTGACAGGCGGCGAAAAGGACCAATGTAGAGGAAAATGAGGTATAGTTTATTACTATTCGCTGCCGTTTTATTTTGTGTGCAGTTAGGATATTGGACAACGTCATTCAAAGTTCAATGTGTGGGATGTATTGTCTATAGGAGGAACCTTGGCTGTGAGTCGATTACAGAGCCATTCGAGACTACAGCCATTCCTGGGCTAGGTATGAGGGTCCCTGAGTGGAGGCTATGTGTATGAGGGTCCCGAGTACAGGCTATGTGTACGTGAGAAGCACATAAACATTTATTCTGAAAAGATTTGATTTATTAAATTTTCATTTCAAAACTGTCAGATTTGAAAACTGTCAGTTTTGTTGTAATTTGAACATTTTAAAAGGTGTCACATGTCATGTCAATTTGTCATTGCCAGAAAAACAAACCTGATATAGATCTGCCCTTAAGACTAGCAATTCATCATCTCTTAATAATATTAACGACCACAGATATGTCGTATAAGCTTATATTGCATCTGTAAAAGTGAAACAGCTTTCAAATGACAAATGACACAGATATTTTTCTCTCTTCATGTGAAAGTTAAGGTCTTTTAGTGGCATATATGATTGAAGAGCACTGATAGAATGATAATTATTAAGACTGTCACAGTAGACAACATAGTCATAGACACATCATGCATTACTTCATATACATGTATATTATGTTTGCCTAGATCAGCCCGTTCGAACCATTTTTTTGTGCACAGCTGAAAAATTGTTGAATCTGATGTAAAATTTAACTCTCTTTCTGTCTCTCGGTTGAACCCTTTGAACATATTGAATTCATATCAAGTAGAACTCGTAATGTTATAGTGTACCACAGTATACAAATTGTAACAGATGAACTGTTGGTACCTTATACATATATATGTTTATTTCCATCATTATGAAGTTGTTTATGTGGCCTTAACCAATGTAAGAATTGTGATCGTACCAATAAAAGAATTTGATTTGAAATTTGAATGTCAATGGCAGAACAATGGACCCCATACCTTGACTGGATGGGAAACACGGCTTTAGTTCAGATAGTCTCCTTTTTAACCCTCCCCCCTACCCCCCCCCCCCCCCCTTTTAAAAAAAAATAACACCATGCCCGCCGCAGGAAATTTGTATGCTGTAAAATCACTCCGGCCAGCTGCTGCCATATGTAATCCCACCAAAAAGTGTTCATCTGAATCAAATATTTCTATCTGAAATCTCACAGAACCACTGCATAATTCCGTCACTTTTTATTCAAAATATCACAGGATATTATCCGGTAGCTTCAAATTTTTTATTTGATCCCAGATTCATCTTACTTTGCCCTGCAAACAGAGTTTACTATGTTGTTGTTGATTTCAGCTCAAAACACAAGTTGAGCCATACGAAATGTCCACTGCATTAGGTTTCAGAACGTATCAATTTATTATTTTCCTATGGTCTGTTGTATTCCTTATTGGATGGTGGCTGTATTATAACCAAACATGACATGATTTACAAAAAATCTAACACAATTTTTGGGGAATCTGAAAGAGATTTTTCCATACTGAACTCAGGTGAAATTACAGCATAATGGTTCACAAATCACATCAAACTGACAAATATTGTGCTGCCCGCAAATCTAACTTATTTCTTCCTCATCTTGCCAACTGCTGTACAATAGAAACCGGACTCTCAAAGAAAAGTAGGGTCATTTATGGTGGCTAACCCAGTCTCTGGTAAGGCACTCAACTAGTTCTATTCTTTATGGGCCAGACATAGTTTGCCTGTTTTTATTAGACAGCTGATAAAGCTTGTTAAGAGCCTTTTATTTCCCACCAGCTGAGGCAGGAATACAAATATACACATGTATATACACATCAAAGGAGAGAAATCACATTTCCCATGCAGTCAAGGTACATTGCCCATGGCAGAACTGACTATTAACATGACTTATTAATGTAACCTCGATGATTGTCATTAGACACAGTTTCCAAACAAAGCGAACCCAGGTAGCATCTGAGTTTTTCAAAATGTACTGTAGTATTTGTTTCAAATACATTTACATGAAAGTCAGTTTTTGTTTATTGCTCTAAAGTAATCTGTTTGCTCTAAGTAATAAAATCATTCTTACAATGAGTGCAAAATGGCTTATACTGCAAATCAGCTCATCTTCATTGGTGAACAGTCAGCAATGTATCCTGTTGTGCCAATTTTTTCACATGATTGATGCACATAATTTGTTACTTTTTGGTAACATGTACATAATTTTGCTTTTATACACAAGCACATTTTAATTCCCATTAAAATGAAGTTGGAACAGCACAGAAAAGGCATATTGACCAAAACCAAAGTTTATATTCTCCCATTTTCTAAATAATATGATGGACAGCGATTTTGAGAATCAAGAAATGAAAAAAAAAAAATGGCTTGTTCAAGATAAAGTAACATTATTTCATACTATTGTAAACAGTGTTAAACTTAAGGCCACTGTCACTTGATTGGTTGTTTAGGATGGCTTTGATTTTTTAAATACACATGCTAGATGCTATAATTACTTACCATTAATTATTAAATTGCAAACCATTTGTATACAAATATGAAGAAAATGAGTAAGTTTTACTCATGAAAATGTAAATCCCTCATCTAGTTTAATTATTTGCCCTCAAAATATAGATGAGGGCTGGTCATGCTAAACAACCAATTAAGTGACAATGGCCTACTATTGATCATGTGTAACATATGGACAAATGACAGTATCACACATTAACAAACAACCACTCTCTGATGAGGGCCATAAAACATTCAGAAACTGATATTGAATTTCTCTATGCTCATTTATATTCTCCTGGACACAAATGAAGCAATTACATGTATCAGGTCCCATCATATTGAAAGTTCAATTGCTACAGATATGAAATTTGTTCCTGTACATACTGTTGAAGCTGCAAGCGAATATTGTACATTGTGATTATCTTTTTTTCGGAAACCCCTGGCTTCTATTATGATCATGTATGTTTTAAGACCATTTTGTTGATACTTTTCTTGTGTCTGTGAATTCTTCAAATCATTTTCAATGTGTCACCAACTGCCTCTACAGACTACACCTCTGTTTATTGGGTCACCACTTACAGGTCTCTTGGCTGGCTATGTGATGCGTCATTCAAGTGTCCAGCTGCCAGAATAGGAGGATCCTATATAACTTGATCATGGGAAGTAGTTTCCTTCTCTTTTTCTCATAAAATTTAAATCTTTACTTTAATCAGTGTCACTGCCACTCTAAGAGAAATGTTGAGGAAGTGCATGATGCTTATAGCTTGTGAAGTTGTGTTGAGCATCATGATAGGCCATCCTGCATCACACAGTACTGTGAATAGACCATCCAGTCTTCCAGTCTACTTTGAATAGACATGACAGATCACTCCTTGTCTTCAGGTCTACTATAGACATGATAGATCATCTGTTATCTTCCAGCCCACTTTGAACACACATGATAGATAAAGTCCTATCTTCCAGCCCACTTTGAACACACATGATAGATAAAGTCCTATCTTCCAGCCTAGCCCTAGTTTGAATATACATGATAGAATATCAAGTCTGATCTTCCAGCCTGCTTTGAGTGTGTGAATCAGTGAGCTAAGTTTTAACATCACTTTCCACACTATTTCAGTCCTCTTGTGACAAACCAACAATGCACCATTCAACCAAGTTGCACTTCTGTTGCTTCAAGGAAACAAACCTTTGAAGAGCTTACTTTGAACATATGATAGATCAAGTCTTCATCTTCCTTCCTACTTTGAACATATATGATAGATCAAGTCTTCATCTTCCTTCCTAGTTTGAACATATATGATAGATCAAGTCTTCATCTTCCTTCCTACTTTGAACATATATGATAGATCAAGTCTTCATCTTCCTTCCTACTTTGAACATATATGATAGATCAAGTCTTCATCTTCCTTCCTACTTTGAACATATATCTATCAAGTCTTCATCTTCCTTCCTACTTTGAACAGATATGATAGATCAAATCTTCATCTTCCTTCCTACTTTGAACATATATATGATAGATCAAGTCTTCATCTTCCTGCCTACTTTGAGTGTGGGAGTGAGTGAGCCAAGTTTTAACATTGCTTTCAACAATATTTCTGTCCTATTGTGATGAACCAACAGGCACCACACAGCCAAGTTTCACTGCTGTTGCTTCAAACAAACAAATATTTGAAGAGCCTACTTTGAATCAAGAGGATAAATTAAGTCTTATCTTCCTTCCTAATTTAAATAGATATGATGAATCGAGTCTTTATCTCCCTTCCTACTTTGAACAGATATGATAGACCAAGTCTTCAACTTTCTTCCTATTTTGAACAGATATGATAGATCAAGTCTCTTCTTCCAGCCTACTTTCAATGGACATAACACATCATCCCTTATCTTACAGCCTTCATTCCAATGTAGGCTACATTATAGTCCATCCCTTCACTTCCAGCTTACTTTCAAGCTCAATAGACCTGCTAGGTCACCTCCTCTCTTCCAGCCTACTTTCAATAGACATGATAGACCATCCCTTCTCTTTCAGTCTACTTTCAATATACATGATAAATCATCCCTTCTCTGGTAGTCTACTTCCAACAGACATGATAGATCATCTCTTCTCTTACAGCCTACTTTCAACAGACAGGATAGATCATGCCTTCCTGCCTACTTTCAAGAGACATGATAGATCATCCCTTCTGTGATAGCCTACTCACAACAGACATGATAGATCATTCCCTCTCTCTTTAAGCCTACTAATCTCTTCTCTTCCAGCATACACTCTTCCAACCTACTTTCAATAGACATGACAGATCATTCATTCAGCCTACTTTCAAAAGACATGATACATGAGAATCATCCGTTCTCTTCCTGCCTACTTTCAAATTCAATAGATCTGATAGGTCCACCCTACTATCCAGACATGATGGATCATCCCTTCTCCTTCCACCTACTATCCATAGACATGATGGATCATCCCTTCTCCTTCCACCTACTATCCATAGACATGATGGATCATCCCTTCTCCTTCCACCTACTATCCATAGACATGATGGATCATCCCTTCTCCTTCCACCTACTATCCATAGACATGATGGATCATCCCTTCTCCTTCCACCTACTATCCATAGACATGATGGATCATCCCTTCTCTTCCACCCTACTATCCATAGACATGATGGATCATCCCTTCTCCTTCCACCTACTATCCATAGACATGATGGATCATCCCTTCTCCTTCCACCTACTATCCATAGACATGATGGATCATCCCTTCTCCTTCCACCTACTATCCATAGACATGATGGATCATCCCTTCCTTCCACCTACTATCCATAGGACATGATGGATCATCCCTTCTCCTTCCACCTACTATCCATAGACATGATGGATCATCCCTTTCCTTCCACCTACTATCCATAGACATGATGGATCATCCCTTCTCCTTCCACCTACTATCCATAGACATGATGGATCATCCCTTCTCCTTCCACCTACTATCCATAGACATGATGGATCATCCTTCTCCTTCCACCTACTATCCATATAGACATGATAGATCATCCCTTCTCCTTCCACCTACTATCCATAGACATGATGGATCATCCCTTCTCCTTCCACCTATACATAGACATGATGGATCATCCCTTCTCCTTCCACCTACTATCCATAGACATGATGGATCATCCCTTCTCCTTCCACCTACTATCCATAGACATGATGGATCATCCCTTCTCCTTTCACCTACTATCCATAGACATGATGGATCATCCCTTCTCCTTCCACCTACTATACACAGACATGATGGATCATCCCTTCTCCTTCCACCTACTATACATAGACATGGTAGATCATCCCTCCTCCTTCCACCTACTATACATAGACATGATAGATCATCCCTTCTCTTCCAGCCTACTTCCAATAGATATGATAGATCATCCCTTCTCTTCCAGCCTACTTCCAATAGATATGATAGATCATCCCCTCTCTTCCAGCCTACTTCCAATAGATATGATAGGTCATCCCTTCTCTTCCAGCCTACTTTCAACAGACATGATAGATCCTCCCTTTTCCTTCCAATTCAATAGACATGCTAGTTCGTCCCTTCTATTCTGGACTACTTTCGACAGACATGACAGATCATCCCTTATCTTCCACCCTACTTTCAATAGATATGATAGATCTATCCTTCTCTTTCCAATTCAATACACATGCTAGTTCATCTCTTCTATTCTATTCTGGACTATTTTTGATAGACATGACAGATCATCAGTTCTCTTGCCTACTTTCAAAAGACATGATACATGAGGATCACTCATTCTCTTCTTGCCTACTTTCAAATTCAATAGACCTGATGGGTCACCTCTTCTCTTCCAGCCTACTTTCAATAGGCATGATACATCATCCCTTCTCCTTCCATAGATATGATAGATCATCCCTTCTCTTGCAGCCTATTTTCACTAGACATGGATGGTAGATCATCCCTCCTCCTTCCACCTACTTTCAATAGATATGATGGATCATCCCTTTTCTTGCAGCCTACTTTTAGTAGACATGATGGATCATCCCTCATCTTCCAGCCTACTTTCAATAGACATGATAGATCATCCCTTCCTTTTTCACCTACTTTCAGTAGACATGGTAGAGTATCTTTTCTCTTTTGGCCTACTTTCAATAGTATAGTTATCAGTTATCCCTGTGGACATTTGATGGTTGATAATTATGTCCCCATCTCAGTAATTACATTTACATTATTAATTACCAGATATCTAATTATCAGAACTTTCACAAGCAACGAAATACTTACCGCTTTCCTACCATATTTGTCAGAGACACTGCCCCAGAGACTAGAACTTAACATCATTCCACAGAACACCACCTACAACAGATCAAGGATATTTCCACAAGTTATTAACATCAGTATTATTTTAATTTTATTTTACTTATGCACAGCATAAGTAAATGACAAACAATTATACAATATACATCGACAGGCATGTCTATTCACACAAAACACACATATACTACACATAGACAAATGTACAAAAGCATTTTGATTAGAAAAATAAAAAGGCCATGCCCATTCTCTGAACATTTCAGTCTCTTGCTTTATTAATCATGGAAATTAGACAGATTCATGTGCATTCTGACAATTCAGACAGTATCCTTTCAACAAATTTTTTCAAGCAATACTCAGAAATTTATTGTATCTCAAGTACATTTATTTCCATTAATATATTGTTTTGTAATAAGCAATATCATATTGAGAAATAGTTGGTGGTTATCCCACTCATAGATAATATTCTGGATGGTAAAGTTGCCTCTATAATTCAAGGAATAAGTTCAGCGTTGAAGCTCTTGCCACAATTGTTTTATCATTAGGCACCGCTTAATAGTCCAAGCCAAGATGTGTTTATGGGTGTTGGAGTTTGGATGCACAGCAGTGAGTTTTGGCATGCAAAATGCAAACCCAAGCCACAACTCATGGCATGGTATCTGTATACGATGTGCAGTTATTAATTTATTGTCCGGAAACCAGATTGAGATTTTTCCATCAGGTGGTGCCACCTGTAAGCACAAGTGGGCGAAACACAATCCAAATGGACATCCATGGCATGGTATATAAATACCAAATTTGAAAAGAATCCGATGAGAGGTTATTAACTTATTGTCCAGAAATGCATCTAGGATTTTACCACCAGGTGGGGGCCCTCTGTTGGCAAAATTAGTCAAATTGCAATCTCAGGCTGCACCTCATGGCATGGTATAAGCATACTAATTGGGGGGGGAGGTATTTGGCTTAATGCCACACTCAAGGTTGTTTCACTCATATGATGACAGTTTGATTGGTGGAGAATCCGATTAAAGGTTCTCAAGTTATTGCCTGGAAACGAATTTCGGAAGGACAGACAGATGAAAGGATGGAGGCACTGACACACGGAATCGGAATCCAGTATATCCCATACTATGTACAGGGGTATGAAAAGGGACAAGATATCCACATATCTGTTGGAAAAAATATTAAAAGTTGTGATCTAATTGCCCTGGCCGGAAACTAAACGTCGGATAGGACTTTTGTCCATTGGGGCTTTTGTCCACATTTTTTCTGTTCACTGGAGCTTTCGTGCAAATCTCAAAAAGAATGCTGTATTGTTCTTATATGAATCTGTTCATCATTTTCATATAACAGCTTTCATTTATCGGATGGCGAGGACACCTATTGTACGTTAATTGTTCACTGTTGTTGTAATACAATTTATTGTTGCTGTAATACAATTACTCTCATTATCAAGTTGGATAGATTCATTTCATGTACACTTAATACATCTTGAAGTTGTTTCATACATTTATTCAGAAGATATAGCAAGTAAACATTGGATTTATTCAGTGTATCATTCAAAACTAAGGCCTCTGTGTATTATAAACTTAGACCTGTAAGGTGCTCTGCTGGTAGTGGCACCAATGTATACCAAACTACTATTTATAAGTGTTTCCAAGGCATGGAAATTTCACAAATTACAACTGAAGCATAATTAATTAAGCAAACTGAGTAATTGGTAAATGGTAATTCACGAGCAGAAAAGGTTGTGGAGAAATAAACTGCAGATTTAAACTTCCATTACAGTTTTCAGCACATTACAGCTATGTGGTTATCTCCCCTTGTTCACTACCCTACAGAAAAAGTTTAGGTGCATGTAATATGTAGATTTATGTAGATCAGGGAAACGCTTGCAACGTTCCATGAATATTTTGGAAGTAGAATGTAGAGAAAACATTTCTGAACACAGGGAAATTATTATGTATATGTAAATGATTTGACCACCACTAGATTTTAGAAACTATAACCACAAGAAGGCCCAAAATACATAATGTTGGAATTAAACCATGATACAGATGGACAGAAAAGTGGACTTACAAACAGACAGATGAGGACCTGACCAACGAAACATACAAAAGGCACATCTACAGATTACATTCTATATTAGACAGAAGTTTGTCAATTGTCGCTTTATTCATTTCACACTATGAACATTTGTCATCAGATCTTATCTTAATTTTGAATAAAAAAGAGTTTGTAGATAATGTTCTATAGTATTTTATATACTTTTGAACCTAGTCTCAAGTGTACGTGAAGCTACATATACATGTACATCTTTGACCAATTAGTACCCAGATCTAATGGTAAAATCTCTTCCCAACTGTGTCTTTCAGATTTGTTCACAAGCTCCTTTTCTGAATTCAAAATGTCACAGTAACATCTACACCCCTCTCCTTGCCTTACCAGAAGCCCCTGACATGCCTGACGTTCCCAGAATGGGTGCATAAAATTCAGACTGAATTTCCTTTGCACACAAATGTTCCTTCCATTCTATAGCAATTCTTTTCAACAAACACACGTAACCTAGAATTGTTCCCGTCCAATCAGACATACTCTCCAAATCCTGAAAGGATAGTATTAACATCATGATTTAAATACCAGCTTATCAAGCTGAAAGTATATCACAAAATGTAGTTAATCTAAACATGCTCAATGTGCTGACTTTTCCAGTGTTTTACATTCCCCAGAAACTGCATGCTAAATGGGTAGTCTTGGAAGAGGACTCCTAATCTATAATTTATGTTTACTCAATAAACATGGAGTGGGATTCTTCACCATAAGCAACGCCTGATCTAGACTTTTAGCTTAGGCAACCATATGCAGTGTAGAATGTGTTAAGTTTTAGTGAAATAGGCTGCGATGCGGGTCTGACAAAGCCCATGGAAGCTCTGGGAGTATTACATGGTATAAATACTGCCTAACAACTTGATATTCTTACTATTCGTTTCAGCGTGTTCAGACAGGCAATTTGCTAAAAAACAAAAGAAGTTTTCATTTGGGCACCCAAACTCATGGAGGCCAAATCCGTTATAACAAGCTCAAAGACATTACAAAAGACACTACAGAAAGCAGGCCTTGAAGTTGAGTTCCAAGAGTTCCTACAGCAGGGAGTGAGCGAGTGAGTGAATAGGGTTTAGTGTCGCTTTCAACATTTTTTCAGTCATATCACAACGGGGAAGGGAAGCGATAGGTGGGGTGGGCGGGCGGTACCTACTTGTAATCAAACAGCGCATGTCAGCTGAATGACTATCGTCTGGCTACAAGCACTGCCCGCAATCAAATGCTCTAGCACAGATCCGAAGACCAGGGAACACATGGGTTTGTTACGATGGGACTAATCACGCACATATGCAGCTCACTACGCAAATAAATTCATTGAGAACGGTGAGAAAATCAAGAATCTAACTTCTTTTTCGGTGTAAGTTATTTATTAAATACATTTGGGATATATTTGGTTGATGAGACAAAGGCTTTTAGCAGAAAGAAGGAAGGTATATTTTGCGGAGTAATCTCAATGCTGAGAGCGTATTAACGATATTTTCAATTGCGGGCAGTGCTTGTAGCCAGACAATAGTCGTTCAGCTGACATGTGCTGTTCGGAGTTTGACTTGTAACAGTACAGATCTAGTGCTGCCATTTTATAGTGCTGTACCACTGAAAGCAGACATGACATCCCACTCAGTCACATTATACTGACACTGAGCGAACCAGTTCCTGTTCTATCCTCTTAATGCTGAGCGTAAGCGAGGAAGCAACAAGTTCCATTTTTCAAGTGAACCCATCTTCATGTCAAGATTTCTTCTTGAGCCAAAGGTGAAACCTTGACCATCTTGCATATCAGAGCATGTTCCACCCAGTTTCAATGTATATGAATCTTACATGATAGCATGTCAAGATCGTGTAAAACAAGTGAGTGAATGAGTGAGTAGTTGGGTTTAACGTCATTTTCAAACTTGTTTCAGTCATACATGTATCACGATGATGGCTACATGTGCCAGAACACCAGAGTGCTCACAATTCCTATTACCCTAGACAATGATCAGCCCAGCCAGTACAGCGCACTCACCCATCCAAGTATTGACCGAGCTTAACATTGCTAAACTTGGGTGATCTGACGAGAACCGGTGTGTCCAATGCTATAAGCCATAACAAGTGATCTGATATATCAACAAAAACAGGCTTTGTTGATTGGCTGAGATTTACAGAAGTTAAATTTTTCATGAACATGGTTCATTTTCATGTGTACCAGGGATATCTATATGATAGAGATACAACTGTTTATAGTGAGAATATGCAACAATGGCTCATTGGGAAAGGCCAGACAGAACACACAGTCAGCATCCTCGCATCGATGATCATCTCATTTGGAGCACTGGTGTATATACGCCATTTCTATTAAGGAACTCATGATGCTTCAATAATCATGGTTATGGAATGCTGGGCTTAACTGAACTCTGATATTAACATTTGCTTCGTTTCAACATGTTCAACTTGTCTCCACATTTGGTGTTTGTTGATGAGTTTTTGCTGAACCAACAGCCTGACCTACCAATCATAACTTCCCATGAATTGCTTATCTGATGTCATTGTCATAAATGTTGAAAATAAGCGATAGAAGTTCTCACATCTGCATTTTACATGTACAAGCAAGCAAAATGGAACCCAGTTAAAGTTGATAGGCCAATACTTTAATCATCCCTTACTGCTTTGAGGTGTAGTTGAAGTGTACCTGGGAGGTGTACCCTCAAATATGAGGTGTATTTGAGGAGTAGATGAGGTGCAGTTGAGGAGTATACACTTGAGCATCCAAATATGCAAATTAGCACCTCAGGTACACCTTAGTGAGCTGTATACCTCAATGAGGGGTACCCCTCAGGTGAGGTGTAGCTAAGGTGTACTTAAGGTATATCCAATTTTGAAAATTCATTTGTACCTCCTTTAAAAATAGGTACCAGGCATATCTGTATTCTCTTTTCCAGCGAATACCTCGCCGTTGTTCGATCCCTATCTTCCTCCACCTACAATAAATTTTTTGCAGCACTTTTTGCTACAAAGCCTACATCTAACATATGAACAGCCAAACTTGAAAGTAGAGGAAGGTGTATGTGGGAACAGGGGGAGAGGAGAGGGGGTAGCACCAGGCTATAAAAGAGCTTCAACACTCAGTACCTCAATTGCCACACAGAGGATTCCAATGCAAAAGCATACAAGAGACCAATGTCTTTGGTAACGTATTCACTTGGGAAATATATCTGGAAGGTTCGCAACATATCCGCTGGTGCCTATTAAGGTTGCATGACATTACCAATAGTTTATCTGTAAATTACACAACAGTGCCCAGTAACTCATTGCTATGAGAGTGAAGAATATTATAGCAGGTTTAGCTTGATGTATTAGTGTCCTGGTGTCAAAATAACAATAAAAATTTAGTTTACATCACATTTTTCATGTTGTCTATTTTTTTATTTTTTTTAGTTTCTCCAGAGTCCACATGGTGTTCTTGAGGGGGAGGTAATTTAAACTTGAGGTACATATTTTTTTTTACAAAGTCCAGGAGATGTACATCAGGTGTAGGTAATTTAAAGTGACATTCTGGCTAGAATTGATTATGATGATCCAGCATAGACTTGTAGAGAGAAAATTACATTTAATGCCATGTTCAGTCATATTTCATCTATATAGCGAGTATGAATAAAAGATTGTGCTGACAATTACTTGCAATAAGAGGATGGATACATACATTATGCTCAATTTCAAGACAGAAACCTTTCCACGAAGTCCACCAGGTGTATCTTAGGTGCAGGTGGATAACTGTATCTTATGTTCATGCCAAGCTTCTTACAGTGGATTGCAGGAAAAAAAGTTGCTCGAGGTGTAGGCAAATTACGTGGTTTAAGTACATGTATACTTTGGCACATGCATATTTCGGCAAAGTTCATGAGGTGAACTTGAGGTGTAGTATATAACATATCTATTTTGACAAAGTCCATGAGGTGTACTTGAGGTGTAGGTAAATTACAAGTATATTTTGACGAAGTCCCACCGGTGTACTTGAGGTACATGCATATTTTGACAAAGTCCATAAGGTGTACTTGAGGTGTAGTATATAACATATCTATTTTGGCAAAGTCCATGAGTTGTACTTCAGATGCAGGTAAATTACAAAAATATTTTGACGAAGTCCATGAGGTGTACTTGAGGTGTATACACCTCGAAAAAGAAAATGAGGTGTACACCTAAGGCACACCTCAACTGCAGTCTGTAAGAATTATACTTTTCCTACTGGAAGTTCAAAAAAGTAGAGTGAGAGAACATTTGTTTATTGGCATTATGTTCAAGGATAAAATATATTGCAAGAGATTTTGCTTCTCACTGTCATCATTCCTCAAATCGATATGTGTTAAAAGATATTTTGTTATTGCAGAAACTTGCTGAGCATGATGTTAAATGTTATTCTCTCTCTTTTGCAGACACATCAAACATTGTACATGTTTTTGTTCTGTTCATAGTATGTGCAGAAGAAGGATCCATCCCCATCCTCCATAATGCAGGTCTGTATACTCCATAACAGTTTGGAGAGAGGTCATGAGTTGACGAATGCACTTTGAAAAAATGTTTTCATTGAAATGGTGGCATTCGTTGTGGTGTACAAGCTACATGTACATGTATAAGATAACATAAGTACTTTATTTAGAGTCGATTTTTTATAACTACAACATTAGCTCACCGTGGAGCTACAGCCCTCACAATTCAGAAAGGTGACCTCGGCAATAATTATGTCATATTAAAATATTCCTTTTTAACACCATGTTAAATATTGCTGAGGTGAACTGATTATGCCACAGCATTTACCTCGGCAATTACTGATTGCTGAGGTGAATTGTGTGGGCTGGAGCTATTATCACCGAATATGGATTAATAACTAAAGCACACAAAACACTGATTAAATGATTATACGGACAATGGACATGTAATAACAACTAAAACCCTCAAAACACTGGTTAAATGATTAATCGATATAACGACTATGTCTACCATACATATAAAAAAAATAAATAAATAAATAAAAAGGAAAAAAAAAGAAGAAAAAAAGCAAACATACAGATATAAAATTACTACTGAATCCATCATGGTTCGGATTTGATCGACGATCCATGACTTGGGATAATGCCACGTACTCCCCCAGATATACATGTACATTCATTGACACCCCCTCCCTCCCCCACCCCTCTACTTTAAACTTTATTTTCCACAAAACACACAGTAATGACAATGATGACAGAGCTGGAGAAAGCAAAAGTATGTGTATCTGGTACAGTATGTTAGTTAGACCAACAAATACTACGAGTAGTCTACTGAGAGGGAGATACATGTACAAGAATAACATATATCAACACGACTACAAATAGTCTACTGTCAGAGAGGAAAATATAAGAATAATGATATCATCCCAACCATGCCAACTACAAATTGTCCAACAATGCTTAATACATGACATTTACATGTACTGTCAGGGAAGGAGGCTATGCTGTGCACACTCCAAATCAATAAACACTTATCAGGGACATCTAGTTTATACCACAATTATCCTACACACATGTTCTCCAACACAGAGCCTTACAGCCATATCCTGTACATTATTGAACCATTGGGGACACAGCCAGCTCATGAATTCAATTAGATAATGGCTTTTGTATGTCATTGAATGGGCTAGAAAATTAACTTAAAATGCATCAGCATATGTGAAGATAGGATTAGATAAAAGGGACATAATAACCATCCAAATTAAATAACATGAGTTCAGCAGAGATAGTTACCAAGTATCTAGGCATACATGGCTCCTAATACATGGTGTGCTTGGACCAATATAACAGTCAGTGATCTCACAGGTTGAGTTAGCAGGCACCAACATATTACTGTACATCCTACATGTAGCTGTAATAAAAGTTATGAGAGTACAGGTGAAACATTTTAAAACCCCAAAATTAAACATGGATTCGGTTCTGTATCTGAGACAAAACTAGAGGGTTTGCTGCAGCGGCTGGGCTAACCTCACAAACCCAGCACAGGGTTGCTTTTTCATGGGAATCCGATTCACATCAGCATCCCGCAAAGTAATTCATATGGATTCCTGTAATATTTTGGCAATCTGTATAGAAAAAATTGAAATGCCCTCCCAGCAACTGTTCAGAATTTACCTTTTCTTCCTGCTTTCAAATGTAAGTTATTAATTATGTCCACCATCCTGGTATTATGTTTGTCCTCGAAAAGAGACTGTTTTACTGTGTCGTCTCCATAACAGTTGCGGCAATCTCAAAAGACACTTATAATTGTCCGACACTTCTCAATGAAATTGCGGACATCCCAAGGAGAATGTCGATTATTTCCAATACTGTCCTATTTTCCACACTAAATGTATCCTGCTACATGTAACTAATCTTGCAACTATTTATGATATGCCAAGTATTCCAATTCCAATACGAAGCTGCGCATCTGAAAACCCCTCGGCTCTGGGCGCCAGCCATTCATAATGTATTCAATTTAAAACAAGACTTCAGGAACACCAAGCAGTCAAGTAACAAATATACAGATTATGAAAAATTTTGCCATTAGAAATGGCCTCAAACGTTTCCGTCCAATCAGAGAAACCGGTATTCATTACATAAGTCTGTTGATGCATCGACGATGTATACCAAATTTTACATCGAACATTTGAAAATTATCTGAGATAGAGATCCCTAATGATTTCGCATAAATTAAAGATGGCCACCCATCCTTCCTCAGAGAAACTGATGTGGTTATTCATTGCAAGTCTCTTGATACATAGATTCTGTATACCAAGTTTCATATAGAACACTGAAATGGTATCAAAGATAAACATCATTAAAGATTTTGCATAAATTAAAGATGGCCACCAAGGTTTCCGCCCAAGCAGAAAAACCAGAACTGTCTATTGATACATCGATGATGTATACCAAATTTTACATTGAGCACTTGAACCGTATCAGAGATATAGATCATTAATGATTTCGCATAAATTAAAGATGGCCGCCCATCCTTCCCGCCACTCAGAGGAACCGATGTGGTTATTCATTGCAAGTCTCTTGATACATCGATGCTGGATACCAAGTTTCATATAGAACACTGAAATGGTATCAAAGATATATATCATTGAAGATTTTGCATAAATTAAAGATGGCCGCCAAGGTTCCGCCCAATCAGAAACGCCAGAACTGTCATTTATCGTAAGTCTATTGATGCTTCGATGATATATACCAAATTTTACATCGAGCACTCGGACAGTATCAGAGATAGAGATCATTAATGATTTTGCATAAATTAAAGATGGCCGCCCATCCTTCCCGCCACTCAGAGGAACTGATGTAGCTATACATTGCAGATCTCTTGATACATCGATGCTGTATACCAAGTTTTGTATAGAACACTTGAATGGTATCAGAGATATATATCATTGAAGATTTTGCATAAATTAAAGATGGCCGCCAAGGTTTTCACCGAATCAGGGAAACTCATCTTCATTTTATCCAGCCAATTTCTACGTTCCCACTTCGAACCTGCCTTGATTTATCTGACCCCTTCAGTGTTCAAAATCCGAGGTGTAAATTTCACCTTCTAACGGCAGAAGAACCAATCAGAACGTACACATCGATTGCGAGTGAAGGTCAGTGAAGTCACGGAGAGTGACATCATCCTCTATTAGCGGAGTCTTTCCTCCTAATAAGGTGCCCACAATTTAGGTCAGCCAATCAATAACGCTCTTGTGCGACCCATTTCGAATTTCAAATGCTTTCGAGGCCAGTGACGTGTCGTGTCTATTTATAAGTTATTTGAACATTGAAGGGGTCCAGATAAATCAAGGCAGGTTCGAAGTGGGAACGTAGAAATTGGCTGGATAAAATGAAGATGGGGAAACTGGTTTGGTCATTCCTTTGAAGTTTCTTGATGCATCGATGATCTATACCAAGTTTCACACTGAACAGAGAAATGGTACCTAAGATACACAAGATTAATGATTTCGCATAAATTAAATATGGCCGCCAAAGTTTCGAACCAATCAGGTCCAGATTCAATAGGGTTCTGGGTCATGAGCATATGGATGTGCAGTGCAAGTTTGGGGTGCCTAGGGTAAGTCGTTCTAAAGATATCTTGGTAACAAGAAAGCTGTGATGGTTTCGCATAAATTAAAGATGGCCGCCAAAGTTTCTAACCAATCAGGTCCAGATTCAATAGGGTTCTGGGTCACAAGCATACGGATGTGCACTGCAAGTTTGGTGTGCCTAGGGTAAGTCGTTCTGAAGATATCTTGGTAACGAGAAAGGTGTGACGGACAGACGGACAGACGGACAGACGTACATGACGACGACAATGCCCTTCGGCCAAATTTTGGCCGAGGGGTAAAAACACTATTATTCGGCGATCTTGATAAAGATGAGGATGCATATTCAAAAATGTCTGGGCGACTATATTACAAAAACCAAACCTGTCTGAATTCAAACTACAAATATGTTCTATCTGCTATAATCTACCGTTGTTTCAGTGTCCAGACAGGTTTTTTTCATGTAGTTCTTTATTATACTCAAGGCACGATGACACCCGAACTTCTCACAGCGAAAACATAAACCTTCTCATTAACTTGATCGTGGATTTGGTCAGATTTGTTCAGCCTTCTCTCTCTTATTTGTTATATTTGTTTTATTTTTAACTTGACTGATGTAATATATTTTGTACAGAGGAGACGCAATAATAAGTTATTTAATGCGCTCCCCATCTCAAGGTGAATAAATATTGTTTAAAACCAGAAAAAATAGCTTTAAATTCCTGTGGATTCCCATAGAATTGGATTGTGAGACTGTTTGAATTACAATAATTGTGATGAAAAGCAAGATCTACAGCACTAAAAGTCCTCATCCAAATCTTTTTATTGACACCCCCCCCCCTCTCCCCCCTCTCACCCCACAAACAAAAAGGTTTATATATATAGTATTTTTCTCCCTAACAGAGGGCTGCCAGTCAAATTTGGGAATGCCGGGATAACGAATTACAGGTCGCTGTGAATAGCAAAATCTTCACAAAACACCAAAACAGGTCGTCTCTTAATGGAGGTACATGTAGTAGAAAACTAGCTCCTGTGGGGCCTACATGTACTGTATGAGATATACCAAGCCATTCATGAGCCGTAGTTGTTGGGAAAATGCTGGGTGGCTCATAATTTCCGAAGCTGTTAGTCACACACAATCAAACAATTTGATTCTGTATGATCTTAGCTTTATATTTAGCTCATTTATCAGAAACTGTCCAGTTTTAGCTTCACCGCAGACCAAATATCAGAGCGACCACCAAGACCACTTTCGTTTTGAACTACTCTTAATGGCTCTGTGTGCAGATTACTCACCACAACAACAGATGGTTTCTACAGATGCATTCTAAGTTTCGGAGCTAAAACTTGGCAGTTTTTCCGATGAACAAAACCTGAATATAGGTACACGTATACTCATACAGAATAGAATTATTTTATTGTTTGTGACTAACAGCTTCGAAAATATGAGCTGTCCAGCATTTTTCCAACAACTACGGCTGGTGACTGACTTGGCGCCGGGGCCTCGATCTCACACACTATAGAGAATGGTCCCACAGGAGCTAGTAGAAAACTAGTTTGTATAGCACTCACAGTAGTAATAAGTGCCTGTTTCCAGGTGGGTAGCTGCCAGTCACAGTGTAAAGCTGGGGACAGTATGCTCAGTATCATCATCTCCATAGCATCAGCCATCTGAGGAAATAACAGAACACATCTTTCTAGCATGTGTCTATCTTCAATATCCATACAGTAATTGACCACTTTTATCCAAAATGAAAATACAATCAATTCTGTCTGAAGAGATCACCCTGGGTAAACAAAAATATTGGTCGCTTAGGACAGGTGGTCTCTTAATAAGGAAGGAAAATAAAATGAAATAAAATCTAACATGAATTTGGAATTCATACATAGATTCCGATACTTATCCTCATCAATCATATATATATCCTGGCACATAATAATGCAAACAGGAAGATTACCAGTGGTATTAACATAATCTGTAATTCATATATTGTGTATATTTTATTAGAATATATCTTATTTTATTTGGCTTGTTCACAAAAATAGTCTGCACATGGTATTTGACTAATGAAAAAATAGTATTATAGAATAAAGGCCTTAATTCTGTCGTGTCATATAGTATGTGATTCCGAGAGGCCACCAAGTGTCCAGGTGTGTTTGAGAATTATAGGACTAATTGTCAGTGGTATTAATTTTGCGACTTGTACATGTATGTATACTCAAAGCTGGAGATAGACAACAATTTTCACAGCCTTGAAGTTGCTTAAAAGAGATTTAACATCCATTTGAGAGTTGCTCTGAGTGGACATGGAAATGAGATTGGGGGAATATATAGTGGCCGAAGGATAATGACAATTGATTCCTTGTTTCCCGTCAAACTGTTCAAAAGTGATGCGGGCGGATCGTTAGTTTTCATTATTCATTTATTTACTCATTATTAATAAATTTGGGTTGACATCATGCAGCCGCCATGTTTGGGAATGTTTAAACAAATGAGTTACCTCCCCTGATGGGACTTCCCTGGTAAGCATATTATTTTCGCCGATCTTGCCAGTTCGATAGTCATCTTTGAAGGAAGTTGAGGTTCATGAGCAAATTGAGGTTGGCTTAAACATTTTACTGATTTCAACATGTTTAAAGCGAGAAATTGCGCTGGGAAAGTGCATTAAAGTACGAAAAACAGCAATGAAAATAGTTTAAAATAATGAGAGAAAAAAACGAAGAAAAAAAACGGGCAGTAGGCATGGTACTGTAAAATGACATACGGGTATGGCAAGCCGTTCCAGTATTTAATCGGTTATTCTACATATGTTGAAAACTTTTGCACATATGTCAAAAAAAATTTAACATATGTATAAAACTTTTCAACATATGTCTAAAAGTGCGAATTTATTCCACATATGTGTAAAAGTTTTATACATATGTTGAAAACTTTTTGACATATATGTGCAAAAGTTTTCAACATATGTGGAATAGTTAATTTATTTAACATATGTATAAAACTTTTCAACATATGCGTAAAACTTTTACACATATGTCTAAAACTTTTACACATATCATTATGTCTAAAAGTTTTCGACATATGTTGAAAAAAAAGTTTTTGCACATATGTCTAAAACTTTTACACATATGTAAAAAACTTTTACACATAAGTGAAATAGTTATTTTATTTCACATTTATGTGCAAAACTTTTCCACATATGTCTAAAAGTTGCGACATCTGCCGTAGGCATCGACTATTCCCTGGTATCATTTTGGCGCCTTTTCCTCCTGCAAACAAAGGAACAATCTTTCCACAATGATAACATATTCAGTAAGATTGACCTTGAAATGGCTGTAAGAGACTTGAGTTGGTGTGTTTATTTATCTGTGACCCAGCTGATTACTCCTACACTACCATATTTTGATGTCCTGTATGTCAGATGTCTGGTTTCAGGCTTTGTTCCTACCCCAGCCCCGCTCTCCTCTTTCGTTTGAAGTTTGCATGGACCCATCGTACTCTGTACCACATTTAGCTACTGCACACAGGGGCTTGTTGTTGGTCAGTTAATAATTTAGGATCTTAATTTTCATATATATGCTCTCCTCGTACTCATATTTATGGAGTAGGGTGAGAGTATATAAGAATATAATATCATAATTAATAACTGACCAACAACAAGCCCCTGTGCTATACCGCAGTTTGTACGATCTGCGTTAGCTATAGGAGTAGAGGTGCGTCTAAGGAAAATAGTCATGTATGGACCTTGAATCTGAGATAATATAGTACTACTATTATTATTATAAGCTTCCGTGTCCTCACTGTAGTTCCACATGTCTCGCATAGTCGGAGAGACGAAAAACAAACCCCGAAGGGACAGCGCCATTTTGAAATGGTCGTTAGATATAAAACATTCACGAGAGATTATACCACAGGGAGCAGTCCATTTCCTTTCCATTAACTCTCCTGGAATTTATTTAACATATGTACAAAACTTTTGCACATATGTGGAAAAACACTTTATTTGACATATGTGAAAAAGTTTTGCACATATGTATAAAACTTTTCAACATATGTGAAATAGTTAATTTATTTTACATATGTGTCAAACTTTTCCACATGTGTAAAACTTTTCCACATATGTGTAAAACTTTTCAACATATGTGTAAAACTTTTGCACATATGTCTAAAAACTGTTTTTTACACATATGTGGAATTCTTTTGTACATATGTGCAAAACTTTTCAACATATGTGGAATAACCGATTAAATACTGAAACGGCTTGCCATATACGGGCAGCTCACAGGAAACAAGGAATCAAGTGTGGAAGGCCTAAATGACACAACTTTGGTTGATTAATGAAGGTGGTCTAGAGAGCAGATTAGAGATCATAGAGTGTGCAAACTAGTACAGTTGGATTCCCTAGCTTTTTGGAAGATGGTAAATGTTCCAAACTGGTAACTAAATCACAGGAAGTGAAATTACACTGTATCAGTTGATTCCTTTGACTTCAGATTCTATTTCATGGTTTGGTTGTTTTTATAAGATATCAGCACCATAAACTTGATCTAATGGAGTTGCAGTAGACTGGTCTACTCTAGAGACATCACAGTTACCCTATCCTATCATCTTATTCAGGCAGCGCACATGCTGAATTTCAACTCACCCAGGCCAGACCAGCCAGAAATGACAGTTTAACCTGAAACTTCCCAAATCCAATGGCATCAATGGCTTCTTGTATTGTGAAGGTGTCTAGAACAAATAGATAGAGAATATTTTAATCTCAAAACACACTATGTTCTGAATATAATTGTCAGGGGATTGCTACTAACATAAAATATTCATGTACTGTTATGAAGAAGGGTCATTTAATCATTTGTTCATCATCACCTACCCACCAGGTCCAGGGAAGTCAGCTAGGTTGTCAGATTTATTTTTAGTCTGGCTTAAGTTATTGCATAATAAATGTCATGTTAAAAAGCTAACTGATGTTTTGTTTGTATAATTTACATGATATACTAATTGAGGTCAATGGACTAAATTAACATTGTATAATTATGGACTCAGACTGACCTTCCATGCTTGATGGCACATATAGCTTGAACAAAAATGTGTTTGAGAGTTGAGACATTGCAGAAAAATATAAAACAATCAGGGCAGCAAAAAAATATGGGGCTGGTAAATGAACAGCCTAAACTAAGAATTCACACGCTGCTTCTGGAATCAAGTCATGAATGTATCCGAGGCAATATCCTCTATCGATCAATTTGACAGATCTGAGTGATATTCAGATATCTCCACTGTTTGCCCTACAAGCATGACAAAAAAAATCGATAAATTGCACATTCTTGTCTCACAGAACAATATGCACACAATGATCACACCTCACTTTGTCATGTTTGTGGATCCATTGCTAGTTGTGGACATTTGATATATAATATATTTACAAGGAAAGCGGAATGCATAACTCAAGTAAAACATCTGTACTCGTCATTGGTCAAAATTGATCCCAGTTCTAGGTTAGAAATTTGGACTAATACAAAATGCTTAACTCTTCATTAAAAGCTGAAATTAAAGAACTGTACGCTCACCTTCTCCTGGGAGAGGTGTGCCAGGTGTGGATGGTTTAGACTCCTGTTGATTATTTCTTGTCCCATAACTTGGGAACTCCTGGAGGCGTTCTTCCTGCAAGTCCTCATATTTCTCCCCTGCTCCCTTTCTGAATTTCACAAACCTGGATAGCATTTTGTATTATATAGATCTAGTGTAAAGTGTTTTCTCTTAGATACTTTTATACACAATACCTGTACATTTCTGTTGTAAAAAAAAATGACGTGCCGGTGTTATATTTTCCCAGGTAAAATTCTGACCGGATTCATCAACAATTCGGTTGACTTCAGTGTGTCGGTAAACCATATAGTAGAATGCACAAAACTATCCACGTCCCCGTTGATTGAGACAGTCACTCAATATTCAATTTCACTTTCATTTTACTGTTATTGGACTTGAAAAGACCAAATAGAAAAAGATAATACAATGAAGTCCTTGGCTTCATACGAACTAAAACGACCGGCGCTAATGAAATTTCATTGTTGTCTAAATATGTCACATGTAACAATTTATGATCTGCACATGCAGTTCATCCCGCAGGCTGCAGCTGGTCACAAACTGGGAAACCTCGCGCAACAGCTTGCCAGGCTCCGCCGCCACCAAACGACGGTCTTATCGCTACAGTACCTTCATTCACTAAACACACGGTGTGACTTCAATCTATGTCTGAACAGAACGACCAATCCACATGATGCGATAAGATTTTCTCCTTGTCATTAACATAAATAAACACATCATCGAATGATCATTATTTCTCTCAACACTTTCGTCTTTCCCTCTAAATTTGTCCTGGTAAACCGGAGCGAACAGCCACAGTTGCGCATTGTAGTTTTTACAGTTTTTTTGGACAACATTTGAAGTATATTTGAATTAGGTATGCTTAAAACGTTTTATTTTAACCACGATTTTAAATATTGCTGCAAAACAATATTCTTCCTAAAGTATAACTAATCTTAATCTGTTAATAGCAGACAGCGCGACAGCATTCAAGTTGGCACGTACGAGTTATTCCCCCCTGATTGTGACCAAATCAGCTCCTCCAAGAGTTATTCCCTCTTGATGCGACAGCGTTTTCTTCTGAGGCTGAGTTCTGTGTACACATTTACAGCAAGAGGCAAAACTCATGATTTATGGCCCGTTATTTGTGTATAGTTAAAATTACAGACATAGTAAGCGAAAAAGCACAACCCGGAAAGGATCTCTGAACAGAAGTGGATATGATTGAATAAGAATCCAAGTCGTTTTCGTCGGAAAATAGTTATGAAATAGGCCTACCATACATGTTGTGAGTGGAAATATTTGACGGAAATCTTTTTTTTTTTCTTTCTTTTTTTCAAACTTGTAATTGCAATCAGTTATACAAAGCGTGTCATAATTGTATATAACATTCTGTCCACTGTTCAGGAACTGACATATAGAAGGTTGCAATAAACAATAATCCGTGACATTTATATATTCCCACCCGACATTTTCCCCATCGACACTTTCCCCATCCGACATTTTCCCCACCCTAACGTTATGAACTGTCGTATAAAAATTTGGCGAAAAAAATCGTTTGAGGAAATTTCTACGCACCTGAAACGCATGTCCTAGTATGGGAATGCATGTGATGTCGGGAACGGATCATCGTGCGCAGTAACCGACCATTGCCAGTCGGCTCATTTTCAAAAAATGTGTTAATTATATATGAGGAATTATAACCATTTAGGCATTCATACATAATATTTCTGTTCTTATCCGATATATTTGCACTTGAGCAGTTGATTTTGCTGAAGATAGCAAAATGTCGTATTATTGCGTTTCCGGTTGTAAAAGAAAAACAAAAAAAAACTTCTTTTTCATAAATATACTAGACATATTCTAAACAAATGTCGTTTGTACTCAATCAATAAAACTTCAATCATTGAGCTTAATTGTCTTTCATATTTTCAATAAAGAAAACAACAATTCATTTTCCCTTTGTTCGCTCAACCTTTGAAGTCTTTGAACATCACACGTAGTCCTAGTTTTGTATTACACCCTACATGTACTTTTTTAATCTATTTTTTTGGTCAAATTTAGTAGTGATTCACAATGATAGGGTGCGAAAATGTCGGGTGGGGATAATGTCGTTGGGGAAAATGTCGTTGGGGAAATTGTCGGTGGGGAAAATGTTGGGTGGGATAATGTCGGTACCTCGTAATCCACAGTTGTATTTTTTTTTATTTTTTTGTTGTTGTCCTAGCTAATCTGGATAAATGAGGACCAAACAAGAGAGACCCCCCTGTGGATTACATCAATATGGACGCTTATGACACCTATTGCAACCTTCCTGCCGGTTAAAAACAAAAACAGATGGTCATATGACAACATCGATCCGATCCAAGGCATCCGTACCGTAGCCCAGCTGAATAATATACCGTATTGTGAAGAAAACAAAACAGTATGGACGACTTTCACAACCCCTGCTATTTTACGTGGGAACTAGCTAGTGACAGCTCAAGCTACTGACACATGTTAACTCAATGCAAACGTCAAACATATCAGAACATAATCGAGTAAAACTCGGCCAATAACTATCCGATTTTCATTCTGTTTCGTGATTATTACACCTATAATGTATTGAAAAACATTTCCTTTTAAATAATGGCGAAATATTTACATAAACAGATGGTGTCACTTCAATCTCATTTCTGTATCGTCAGCCCTTTTCTTCTATGTTTGAAAGGAAACCTGCATGTGAACGATCTGCGGCGAAAAAGTTCCGGGAGTCGAGCGAAACATTCTGCGATAATCCGACAGATACCGACACGTTAAAAGCTACTATCACACGGCACACATGCAAATCAGAATATAATCAAGCAACACCAGCAAATATGGCGAGTATTCATGTTTTTTTCTAATATAGACCATTAAAAATGTTTTGGCAGGACTAGGGAAAATCAATGGATATAAATATCAATATAGGCTTTCGAATATTGTTGAAAATGCGAAAGACTCACATCTCGGCACTTTCACTCCTGAGCTTTTTTCTAAAATGGAGTAAATCGGCAAACTGACGAAAACAGTATACTTTTATCTGAACCATGGGGGTTTTAGAAAAAGCTGAATAGTGAAAGTGCCGAGATTTCAGTCTTTCACATTTTTTCAACAATTTTTAGCAGCCTATATTTTCTAAAATATCTATTAACTTTCCCATCTTTAAATTTTATTAATGGTCTATATTAGAAAAAAACATGAATACTGGCAATACTGGACATATTAGCTGGTGTTTTGCTCGAATATATTATGATTTACATGTACGCCGTGCAATAGCTTTTAACGTGACGGGATATATCATTTTGTTGGCCTATCGCAGAATGCTCCGCTCCCGCAATTTTTTCGCCGAAGACCGTTTATACGTTTTCTTTTATATATTACAAGGAAACGGCTGAATATACAGAAATGAGATTTATATTTTCATAATTCTATAATATTCTAGATGAGAAATATATGCATGGATTTTTATTTTATGAGGGCGCTTCTAACGACAATGATAAAAAACCGAACGTGGGTATATCGCAAAAAATCCTGGCGAATTGACACCATCGTTTTAGGTAAATATTTCGCGATGATTAAAAAGGAAATGTTTTTCAAAATATACCTTTCTGAAACGGGCATCTGTTCAGGTTTAATAATACCTAAACGGAATGAAAATCGGATAGAAATTGGCAGAGTTTTGTTCGATTATATTCAATATCAAGTCAATATGTGTCAGTAGCTGGAACCGACCCCACTTGACGTCTAGCCAGTTCCCGCGCAAAACAGCAGGGGTTATGAAAGTCGTCAAGACCGGGTGTAATAAAAAATGATGTTACCGTACACCATGTACTTACGGCAATGTATATTTGGAAGTGACGGTGTCTGCCATATTCCATTAGACCAAATCACTTTTATCTTCTTTCAGATCATCATGATCAAGAGACACCTGTTCTGAAAGAAATATAACATAGACAAAAAATCAGAACCGGAAACGGTGCAATCACACATTTCCCAGACTGTTTTGGGCAATCTAGGAACCACTTTTTTCCAGCTGTGTCAAGCGTGGTGTCGTCTGGAATCTCTAAAGTCTCTGTAGAACAAGACTGAGATTCTATCAGGGCCGTGTCGTTGTCTGGGTCGTCATTGACGCCTGTTGATGGAGATTTTGGTAATTGGTGGGCCATACTTTATCCAAATTTGGCATGCAATGTGTCCTGTTGAATAAAGCTCTCCTTATGTAGAATAAGACATGGAATATCTCGTAGTGCAGGTTAGTGTATTTATCAGACGCATTGTCGACGGCTCTTGTCCAATCAGAAGCTGCCTTTTGAGGAACTGCTCTTGTATTGCGTCAATCTTCGGTCATGTTCGCTTTTCAACCTGTAACCATCTCGGTCATCTATACGCAGTAAGACTGACCCTGGGATCGTGTGTATCCATGTTCAGCCTACTTTCGGCAACTGCCAGAGAGAATTTCCATAAATCAATATCACGTGACTTCGTCAGCCAATCACCTAAAGTCTACCGACGTAACCCCAACGTCTCTCGCCATTTTCGACTCATGTGTTGAACTACTTGTTCAAAATTTCAGATCCACCACACCTCTTGGATGATACGAAAGTTATACATACCTATATATTTTGTAAGCCCAGGCAATATCTGTTTCAGAAGTGGTATGAAAACCTGTAATTTATCAGATTTCTCGAGTCTGTTCGCCGCCGGATGAAGGCCGAACAGAATCCGGTAAAGTACCGGATATCGCTCCGCAATAATGGAGACACACGATTCGCAAGCCATCTTATGGATGGCGAAGTGTACGCAAATGGTTCGCTTTTGTCCGTTAGACGCATTGTCGGCTGCAGTGTTTTCTCTAGTCCACCCTTAAGCGTCAGTCCAATATACTGTAACGGGAACATAGCATAGAGCGACCGTTTTCGTAGTTTCCTTGGGCGATAATCCCATATGTTTTTCTAGATAAGTTTGTGGGGCTCAGTGTATGGGATCAGTGGATAGACTCTTAGCTTCACGAGTCTCTGTTCCAATATCTGTATCCTCTTCATACTCATGCGAAGCCTTCTCATGCCTCATCATATTCTAGTGTGTTGCAGAGGTTTACCCACACTCAGATCTAATATAAGCCATGTTGAATGATTGGACGTCGACTGTGGACGTCTTTCGGATTGATGGCGCTCAATGAACTAAGTAGTCTGAAGAATCGACCACAATCCTGGAATTCATGTCTAAGTACCTTATGGAGTAACCGTTGATGTCGCCGTCAATTATCCTTACGATTAAATGACTGCCTGCATTTATACTCGGCATCAGGATCGTGCCTGGTAGACTCATGGATGGGGCTAATCTCTACGAGGTCCTCAACACTCAAGCGTGCATCTCCGTGCATTACACGCTGGTGAGATCTCAAGTGGCTCTATAGTCTCCACATTGAAAGCTGGGTTCCACAAGGAGTAACCGTTCTTGGCCGTGTAAACTGTCCAGGCGATTAAATTTATCCCGCAGATCTTACAGATATACTGGGTAGTAGCGTCGTTGATGGCAGACTCATGGCATTGTAGATCGTGCCAACATGTAGTATGAACAGGTGGTACAGGTGAATATCGTTCAACATTGTTGCATAAGACCGGTGTGGGTACATATAATCGCCTGCCCAGTGTACACCTTCATGAACGGTTAATATGAGGCACACAAGCATCATTGTAGGATTGTTGACACCACTTCAGAATACAATGAGATCCCCCAGCGCGTAAACCATGGACGTGCACGTTTGAGGGTTGAGCTAGCCCGAAGAGATTGACCCCACATCCATGAAGGCAGGAAGTCATTTAATCCTAAGGATAATTTACGGCGTCATTGGCGGCTACTCCATAAGGCAACCAGACACGAATGCAAGAAATGTGGTCGAATCATCAGACGACACAGTCATATGAGCCCCTGTCGATCCGAAAAACGTCCACAATCGACGTTCAATCCTTCAACACGGCTTATATTAGCTCCGTGTGACACTGCGATATGATGAGGCACCAAACCGCATGGGTTTGAACAGGATAGCATACTGGAAGCGAAACTCCCGACATTGAGAGTCTACTCACTGATCCCACTGATAATGAAAAACCAAGCGTCATCTGAAAGAAGATAAGGGGCACCACCCACGACGACTCTGAACAATGCTATCAAACGACAAAAACAGCCGCTCTATGACATGTTACCGAAACAATATCCTGGAATGACGCTTAAGGGTGGACTAGGCAAAACTTCAATGCGTCTAACGGAGAAGAGCGAATACGGCCGCAACACAAATGCAGTTTCTCAAATGGCAGCTTCTGACTGAACAAGAGCAACCGATGATGCGTCTGATGCACGGACTATAGCATACGTGAATGGTAAACACACCCAATTGTTCTTCTCTCTTTCTTTTATCTGACTGTTTCAAGGCGTTGAGACATGAGCTATGTATATGTGGGTGTGGGTGTGTTATTAGTCTCAGCGTTAAAGCGTCACTGCGTTAAGATGCGTTGGATGTGTTAAGGCCGTTGCTGCGGGTGTATCCCGTTACGACTGTAGCTCCAATAATCAACCTTCAAAATGATTCGAACCAATTCAAACAGGACTAAACCGGTTACATGGTGTATGGGCTTGGTCCGAGCTTCTCAATTCGCAGGACAACAGTTGTCAACAAAAGTTGTCTTCCTTGACGTTCCATCTGGAGCTGCAATATGACCCCAATTATGCCGTAACTCATGCGTATATCACCGCACCATGCACCCAACTCCATGGTGCTCTCCAAGGTCGACATGCCCACTTCTATGGATTGTGTGTTGGGGTTGTGTGTTGTGTGACGTTACAGATGACGTTATAGACACGTGGCCAGAAATCTAGTCGTAGTCTACAGCACGAGCGCTTCATTAAGAATCCCTGCATGATATATTTACCCATACAGTATCCTGAAATGATGCAAAATGGCGAAGCCGGGATGCGAAGCGCGAAGTCTTGATGCGAAGCGCGAAGTCACAGTGCGGAGCGCGAAGTCACAATGCAAAGACTGGAAGCAAAGCGCGAAATCAGGATGCGAAGGCAGGATGCGAAGTGCGAAGTCAGGATGCGAAGTCGCAAAGTCAGGATGCGAAGTGGCGAAGCCAGGATGCGAAGCGTGAAGTCAGGATGCGAAGACAGGATGTGAAGGACGAAGGCAGGATGCGAAGCGTGAAGTCAGGATGCGAATGTAGAGTGCGAAGACAGGATGCGAAGTGCGAAGTCAGGATGCGAAGCGTGAAGTCAGGATCCGAAGCGCGAAGTCAGGATGTGAAGTCGCGAAGGCAGAGTGCGAAATGGCGAAGCCAGGATGCGAAGCGCGAAGTCAGGATGCGAAGCACGAAGTCACTATGCAAAGACTGGAAGCAAAGCGCGAAGTCAGGGTGCGAAGGCAGGATGCGAAGCGCGAAGTCAGGATGCGAGGTCGCAAGGGCAGGATGCGAAGTGGCGAAACCAGGATGCGAAGTGCGAAGTCAGGATGCGAAGGCAGGATGCGAAGGACGAAGGCAGGATGCGAAGCGGGAAGTCAGGATGCGAAGGCTTCGCCATTTCGCATCCTGCCTTCGCGATTTCGCATCCTGACTTCGCATCCTGACTTCGCGCTTCGCATCCTGGCTTCACCACGTCGCATCATGACTTCGCACTTCACCTCCTGCCTTCGCACCCTCCCTTCGTGTGTCGGTCCAGATTCTTTAACACAATACAGCGAAGTGCGAATCCAGGATGCGAAGCGCGAAGACAGGATGCGAAGGGCAAAGTCAGGATACGAAGTCGCGAAGGCAGGATGCATTCTGCATCCTGACTTCGGGCTTCGCATCCTGACTTCGCATACTGAATTCGCGCTTTGCATCCTGGCTTCGCACTTCGCATCCTGCCTATGCACCCTGACTTCGCGCTTCGCATCCTGCCTTCGTCATTCGCATCCTGCCTTTGCATCCTGACTTCGCGCTTCGCATCCTGGTTTCGCCACTTCGCATCCCGCCTTCGCGACTTCGCATCCTGACTACACGCTTCGCATCCTGCATTCACGGTTCGCTTTCAGTCTTTGCATAGTGACTTTGTGCTTCGCATCCTGACTTCGCGATTTCGGATCCTGCCTTCGCGATTTCGCATCCTGACTTCGCGCTTCGCATCCTGGCTTCGCCATGTTGCATCCTGCCTTCGCATCATGATTTCGCGATTCACATCCTGCCTTCGCACCCTCCCTTCGTGTGTCGGTACAGATTCATTAACACAATACAGCGAAGTGTGAATCCAGGATGCGAAGCGCGATGTCAAGATGCGAAGCGCGAAGTCAGGATGCGAAGCGCGAAGTCAGGATGCGAACTCGCGAAGGCAGGATGCATCCTGCATCCAGACTTCGTGCTTCGCATCGTGTCTTCGCATACTGACTTCGCGCTCCGCATCCTGCTTTCGTCCTTCGCATCCTGCCTTCGCATCCTGGCTTCGCGCTTCGCATCCTGGCTTCGCCACTTCTTATCCTACCCTCGCGACTTCGCATCCTGACTTCGCGCTTCGCATCCTGCCTTCGCATCCTGACTTCGCGCTTTGCTTTCAGTCTTTGCATAGTGACTTCGTGTTTCGCATCCTGACTTCGCGCTTCGCATCCTGACTTTGCCATTTCGCACTCTGCCTTCGCGACTTCGCATCCTGACTTCAGGCTTCGCATCCTGACTTTGCGCTTCGCCACTTCGCATCCTGCCTTCGCATCCTGACTTCGCGCTTCGCATCCTGACTTCGCCACTTTGCATCCTGCCTTCGCAACTTCGTATCATGACTTCGCGCTTCACATCTCAAACACACCCCTGCACACCCCTAAAATGCCATATTTCGCAATTACTCCTCGACTGCGCATACGCATCGTAGTCTTCTCCACGAGCGTTTCAATAAGACACCCACGGCCCAGTTAGAGCTAGGATGGGCCCTAGATCGCCCAAACCCCCTCCCGAATTGAAAAATTATTATTCGACTGGGCATGCGCACTATGACGCCATTTCCGGTCAAAATCAAAGTCGTAGTCTACACCACAAGTGCACGGCCCATTTGGAGAAGGATGGTCGCAAGATCGCCTGAATACACCCCTGCGCATTCCTAAAATTCCTCGACTGCGCATGCGCACCATGACTTCATTTTCAGACCCAGTCTACTCAACCACCACTTAAAATTTGATACCCCGCGCGACCCTTTGGCCCAGGTTAGCTTACTAACACACATTTGACCGAGTGTAAAGTTCGTTTTTCCGCATTATAGTTTCATACCACCAGGCTCCACCAATCACGTGACCGGAAGTGACCTCAAACCGGATGTGACTTTTGCTCTTTGACTTCGCCCCGGACGTAACGTCATCTGTAACGTTATGATGCCCACATTTTCCCCACATTTACCACCTCAATTTACTCCGTTTAAAATAAAATACTTAAAAATCTATAAGAGATTTCGACTTTTACTACGGCACTGCTTTGAAATTAGTAGTTAGAAATTACAGTTTAAAGATATGACAAGCAAACGGCTAGATACAAGACTATACTGTATTTGTGTTGAATAACATAAATTTACTGATGTCTAAGTAGATTTGAGGGCATCTACTTTTAGATACGTGGCCTGACAGCTGGTTATCAGTTGTAATTCCAAGGATTGTTGTGACAATACATGTATGCACCAGCATATGAAAGCCATTTTCAATATGGATAAAACTTACAAACGAACTGCCGTTGAATTTAGGCACTTGTAAACATCAAACATATACAATGAATCCATTCGAATCGAGGCCTGAATAACTAGGAGCTCTGAAGTAAGACTATATAATACATCACCCGTCCTCATCTTGGTAACGTTGTAGTTTCTGGAACCCATAGCATACCGGTACACATTAGAAATATTGAATGTCAATAAAAAGTTGGGAATATACAAGCCTTAGAATTAGCCAACTTGACGAACAGGAATGCGTTCCTTTCGTACAGGATCATTTACGCCTTGACACAATGTAGAGCGAAGTCCGTAAGATCAAATTCCCCAGGAAAATAGTCACTCCTGAACGTCTCCATTAGCCTCGGGGATTTATTGTAATTTCTCCTGCAATACTTGTATATACGGAAATACTCCAAGCTATCGGAGTCTGGTAAATCGATACGGTTTGTTTACGGCACATCAACCTCATTTGCTCGATTCCCTAAGACGGTGAGGCTTGTAAGGGTTTAGGGTCTAAAATCTATAATTCTTTATATCAACTCTCCAGTGGCTTCGTTCTTGCGACTGAACGCAGAAAACTGGATACTGACTGGCATGGGATGCTGGTGGTCGACAAATTGGATCGATGTAAAGAATAATCTTGAAATAATGGTGAGGAGAGATACTCGCCATGTGGATAGAATTGTATTCGAAGTACTTTGTGAGCAAGGATTATCGTTGGCATTACGAGCTATTTTGGCTACCCCGGTGATCAGACAACCATGCATGTGGTACCGAGCATATCCGATTTAAGAGCATTTCGAGCTTATTTTATAGTCCCCCCCCCCTCCCCCCCCCCCACAATACCGTCTCCGACTCCACTGCCTGAAGGATCCAATCAAATAGCTTGACTTATTTTCCTCTGATTTCAATCCTCCCATGTTGGAATTTTGGTATGGAACTTTAAAGAAACGATCTATTATTCAGAATGGCAGTTTATTGTTGACTTCATCTACAATAGCACAAAGGAGATCTGCAGTAGATCAAATCGCCCCAAATACTGATGATTATAAAATCTAAAACGCGGACAGACAGCCAATTGCAATGTCACGTGCAAAACAAACAATATCAAGTGAACCATTTATACTATGGAAACCAAGTATTGACCGCTATCCAAGCCCGTCCATTTTGTCTAACGCTTCTGTATTTCGCTCGAGTAGTATATAAAACACATTTACATTCGGATTGGGATGCGCGAATGTGAGACGTGAGGTGATGGTGAAGTGAAGGTGTGGCGGAGATGCATTGTGGGATAGGTCTGCTCACGCGACTTGGGAACAGGTCCGTGTAGGCCGTAAGTGACATCATCAGTGTATAAAGCTTATGTATAATACGATTCGGTAGAACTTCGGCCCCATAGCATGAAAATCTAGAACTAAAACTACTTGTTTATTGTGTATCGATCAGTTTTGGTGTGGGGATTCTATGAAACAGGTTCCCGATTTACAGGTCGACAGGGGGAGGGGTATCAGGCCGTTGTGAGACTTTGACCGGTGATGTCATCTTGCGGATGCGCACTCGATAGAACTGTTGTGGTATTTTGTGCTGATACTTGGTGTCGTTGTCGTGGGAGCGGTCAGTGTAAGTGGTGACGATGATGGTGTTACTCTATGAAAAAAACTTGTGTGAACTGTTCCACTCAAGTTTGAGTGAAATGTACCTGTTCACTCAAACTTGAGTTACTTTTCACTTAACTTGGTTTACTTTTCACTCAACTTGAGTTAAAACCACTCAAGTTCACTCAACTTGAGTGGGATCAATTCCCACTCTTATGCTTGAGTGTCACTCAAGTTGAGTGCATTTAACTCAAGCTGAGTGAAAAGTAACTCAAGTTGAGTGAAAATCTGAGTGGGATCATTTTCCACTCTTAGTTCACTGAAATTTCACTCAACTTTTTTTTTAGAGAGTACGATCTGTACTTATAAACACGTGTCCATCATCAGTCCATATCTAATTTTCGAGAAATCAACATGTCGAACACGTACACGATATGCCGGAAAGCCTCTCGTCGCGATAGCATGGCGAGATACCTTCGAATTAATATAGGTCAACCAAGGGGAGTATACCACCTATATACGATGACGATAAGCGACCAGATGGGATGTGGAAAGACGTTCCAAATTCTTTAAGGAAGGTTCCTTCAGCTATTACCCGTATTGTCTGATGCTAAGGTTAGTGACAGCTTTTCGAGACTATGTGGTTAAATAACATGAACTTCGTCCAGACATTCTACACGATATAGATCTTGCGTATTGCTTTGACCTCAAGCAGAGCAACGTGGCAGTAATGGATGATCTGATGAATATGGCCAAGAAAAATTCAAATATCACCGACTTGTTTACCAGAGGGTCCCATCATCGAAATCTGTCAGTGATTATTTGACCCGGAATATCTAATTCGAGTGATCACCATTCGACAAGGCGCAGATCCGCGTTTGGGAAACGAATTTATTCTCAAAACATCGACTCTTTCATACAGGCGCCGTAAGCCGCGACAAGTCGTCTTTAAAAAACCCACCAGTTCCTGTTCCTCATGGATTTTCGTGAACTTGCGACAAAAAGTATTGCCGTACAGTGGACATAAACTAACAAATAAAAATAGACGGTTTCGTATTATATTGATGTATTAGTATCTATATAAAAGTAGTGCACCCAGGTCTACCGTCATGTGAGTTATTGGCACACGGCACAAACAGATACTGCTATTGCGGGCAGGTTATAGTGTAGCTAAGTTTAGCATCGTTCCTCGTTCCTAGACGTTGAGGAAGGAGACGCTAGGAGATGTTAAACTTAGCCAGTCATACTTTAAATGACTGTCTATCAAAGAAATTAGGAGAGGTATATAGGATAGTGATGTCGTATACGCCCGCTTTGGCTCGACACTCTTCCGTTCTGTGGGCTTTTCTTCTGCCTTGCTCTATGTTGCCCATCTTCACAAGTCCAGGTAAATTCTAAATCCTCGCATACGGTTTACCTGGACATTTTTGATGATTCGAGTGAGTCCTTGAGTCGATGCCTCCATAATACAATCTCGTACATTTCATTCCCCGAGCTTGTTTTGAATTAGCATGTCGGTTGTTGCTTTTGATTTCTGATGTCGATTTCATCCAGACATCAAAGCACTTTGGCCCGCGATGAAGTCCGAACCTGTCACATCTCATACCTCGCAGCGGATTGGCACAATCAGCAAGCTCAGTGCGTTCACTGATTGGATTGATTTACAGGAAACCCCTTGACCTATTTATATCCAGAACTAGCACGGGTGACTAACCAAGCCAGTGTATCGATACTAACAGATCGATCGATACACTGGCTCGCGATGATGTATGTTGCCTCGTATATGACGGTTTTTCATTGTTGTATTCCAACTATACGGCGTAATTAGAGGTAGTACAAAAAAAAGAATCTCTAGACAAAAGGGGTTATATGTAATTAAACTGTCATATTTTTATGGTGTTCTATTTGTGCCAATTTGATCTCGCGCGTCGACTTGCAAAAGTCGACGCACGACGCGCGACGCGAAAAGTCGACGTCGTGTTTTGAAACGCGACGTCGCCCTTTCCGTCGCGCGTCGACTTTTACAATGTTAAAGAGATAGGCCAAAACTCGACGTCGCGTTTCAAAAGTCGACGTCGCCTTTTTTTATCTCTTAGCATTGTAAAAGTCGACGCGCGACGCGCGACGGAGAGGGCGACGTCGCCTTTCAAAACGCGACGTCGACTTTTCGCGTCGCGCGTCGTGCGTCGCCTTTTTGAAGAATCAAAACTCGACGCGCGACGGAAAAAGTCGACGTCGCGTTTTAAAAGGCGACGTCGCCCTCTCCGTCGCGCGTCGCCTTTTGCAATGTTAAAGAGATAGGCCAAAACTCGACGTCGTGTTTCAAAAGTCGACGTCGACTTTTGCCCCATCTCTTAACATTGTAAAAGTCGACGCGCGACGCGCGACGGAGAGGGCGACGTCGACTTTTTCCGTCGCGCGTCGCACGTCGAGTTTTGATTCTTCAAAAACGCGACGCACGACGCGCGACGCAAAAAGTCGACGTCGCGTTTTGAAAGGCGACGTCGCCCTCTCCGTCGCGCGTCGACTTTTACAATGCCAAGAGATAGGCCAAAAGGCGACGTCGACTTAACATTGTAAAAGTCGACGCGCGACGGAAAGGGCGACGTCGCGTTTCAAAACACGACGTCGACTTTTCGCGTCGCGCGTCGTGCGTCTACTTTATCAAATTGGCGCAAATAGAACACCATATATTTTTCTTATTGATGGTCCTATCAGTCTGAAATTCATTATATTGTAGTCTACATTAATGCCATTTTTGTATTTGAACCAAGTATGACATCATTTGAGAGCCGCACAGTTAAAAATAATTTCTGGGATTTTTGTCCTCTATAGAAGAAGAAATTCAAGCACCTGACAAATAAGTCTTTTCACATAAAAAAGAATAGTTTTGAGAACTATTTGGCTGTTCTTAGCAATTTTAAACAAAAGTGAGTCCCTCACAAGAGATTATTTCTTATGAAATTAAGAAAATGTAAGAATATTTAAGAAAATGTAAGAAATAATTTCTTGTGTGGGACCCACTTTTTAGTTATTTAAGACTTTTCTTAAATAAGAAAAATGAACATTTCTGCATATTTATAAAAAAAACAAGCAGAGTTTAAAATTGCTAATAACAGCCAAAGATTTCTCAAAACTATTTCTTTTTATGTGAAAAGACTTATTTGTCAGGTGCTTGGATTTCTTCTGCTATAGAGGACAAAACTGTGATTTCTCGTTTAAGAAAATTTCACTCATTCAAGCAAAAATTCAAGAAATTATTTTTAACAGCGCGTATTCAAATGTCAACTCCAGACCAAAATGCGGGTATGTATGAATGTATTGTTATATCTTTCTTATTGCTGTACCAAATATGTCTAAACATTAAGATATATTGCTCAACATTACTTAGAAGTGTTTCATTAGCACTTCTTTGTCTTCCAACCGCATTTAATTGGGGATTGTATATTCAAATTTCAGTTGAACCAAAAATATCCCGTGGGATGTCCAAACTGTATTACCGTACTTTATTATTACTCTGCACGTTCAACAAAAGTTATATATTTGCGGGATAGGTGGTCGTTTCCCCAATTCTTTGACGTCGTCAAAGAAGTAATTCTTAATTGATGTCGTCTCTTGAAGTAATTCCAAATTTCTACTGGTTCGCCTGAAGCTGAATGAGTCTCTTGATAGATTGGAAGACAGATAGAGGCAAAATGTAGACTAGCTGATGAGTTTTGATGTCAAACGTTAATTGTATTTTTGACAATGTGCACACAGGATGTTCAGATTAATGTCCCTAATTATGAACGGTTAATTCATTGAAGGGTCTCTTGTCCCTGTCATATTCAATTTATCTCCGATTCTTTGTGTGCGATTTTATGTTTCCAAAACAAATTGAAATAGAAGCTAGTATGGTGCATTCAGACTTCAAGAAAATTCATCGTGTCACTTAGCATTTTATCACAATTTGAAAAAGTCATTTGACCCCAGCATGATTATCAGTTTAATCCGTAATGATGCTGAGCTGAGGATGACGTAAACAGACTCCATTCTCATATTGGCAATGGTTGCCTTCAGCTATCGATCACGGTGTATGATCCGCTGACTGTGTACGGTATCATGACTAACCATTTAGCCGTAACCATTTCAAAACGCAAATCATTGCACTGAGTGCACAATATGACATCCAGACGTGCCATGAACATGTGCAAAGTTCAGCATGGAACTCGATTATTTTTCTAACAGGTATACATGATGCAAGTATTGATTCTTGTATGAAGTTTCTCTTCTTGAAATCAGTGGAAGGCTGTTAGGCTGAAGATAGGGTAAGAGGACAAACTTGATAATTTGAGAATGACTAGCACATACCAAGCTTAATCTGATGGTTTTGTTGTCAGAGAGCCAGACATGTTTTTTGCAGTTTGGTAAAAATTTCCCATATTAGGAAAGAAAAGTAGGCTAAACAGTCTGGCTTCAGACGTGTAATCCCGTACCTTTTGCACGACCTATTGTAGAAATATGTTCAAAATAAGCCGGGACAAAATGGTTCTGGTATGGTGTGTTAAAGATTGATTTTGATGTTCGCATTTTCGATAAATACATATAGTCAAAGATCAGTTGCTTAGCAGCTATTGCTGCTGTTTATGGAGGATTGTCAACCATTATTATTGATCAGCTTCACCAGATACTATATAACTCTGCTATATTGATGAGTAATAGCTAAAGTACAAACAGATTGGGCCATTATAAAGAGTATTCAGTTTCTTCACATTTTAATCGGAATAAAACTGTAGAAAGCCCACTAAAACAATCTGCACCACTTTGAAACTCTACTTCGACCCAGGCTAATACCCCACTCAGGTCATGCTATGAACATCCCAATCTTTTGCAGGCTGATTTATAACTCCACCGCTGGAATGTGGAGAGTGGCAGGTTTATTGCCCGACGCCACTGTCCTGATGATACAACAGCCAGACTCGGAGAGACTTTCTATAGGAAATTGGCATGCATAAAAAGTAGGTGTAGATGAAAACATTTCTTGCCAGTGTGGTGAACAAATTCCTAAACTTGGCCCCATATTAATAATACGTAAATATCTGGTGATCGCCCCAGTGTACTCTGGCTTTATTTCAAGCTGCAGCCACACACGTGAGATGATAATATACACTCTCAGAAATATTCAGGGAATAATCCTGAAAAGATCAGGCCGCACATCCACAACTCAATTTCAGGGATTTTACCTGAAATCTAGGGATAATTTCCTGAAATTCAGATATATCATCCATGAAATTAAAGCCGAATCACCTGAATTTTAGGGGATTTTACGTACCTGAATAAGGTCGGGAACTTACTAATCAGGGTGGTAAATTTACCTGAATTTCAAGGAAAATCCTCTCATTCAGGGATCGTTTTTCTGAAATTCAGGAAATTATCCCTGGATTTCAGGTAAAATCCCTGAAATCGAGTTGTGAAAGTGCAGCCTGATGTATTCAGGATTATTCCCTGAATATTTCTGAGGGTGTATATAGTCAGTTATTATGAGAGAAGATTTCTCCGGTTTAAAGGTTCACAATCTGATTAAATTCCGGTTCATACTCCATGTAAGAGTCAAGAGACAATGCATACACAGGGGCGTCACTAGGATTTCAAAAGGGGGGTGCAAATGTTTTCAAATTCCAAGGGCGGATCTAGAGAAAGTTCAAAGGGGGTCGACTATCACAGCCCAGCAGGCGAGGGTCCAGGGGCGGCCTTGGCCCCGGAAGCTCCGGGGTCCTAGATCGCCGGAGATGCGTATAAGCGTTTTCCCGGATATAAATCTGAACATAATGTGTGCAGATTTATGGTTCTATTTTCACGTTTGTTTCGTATTACAAGCACACATCGATGTTGAAAACAACCCGCCCACCTCGCGCCTGAATCCATTTGACTTTCTAGTTATATTTAATACACACACAACGGTGACCTTTACGCCATAGAACATTAGAAACCAATACGCGTATCTATATGACTGATACACAAAGCTTAAATAAGCGAATCCTGTCAGACCAATGGTGATGGTCCAGGTGCCGCCTAGCCCCCGGAAGCTCCGGGGTCCTAGGTTGCCGGAGATGCCTTCCCGGAAATAAATACGAAAATAATGTATGTAGATTAAGATTCTATTTTCACTTTTGCTTCCCATAAGCACGCCTTGATACTGAAAAATATCACACCTTATGCCGGACTCCATTTCATTTTCTAGATTAACCTTCAAAACAGGCCTACAGCTAACGCGTAATTACGAGATACTGGTTTAGAATTTTGTTTTCACCATGGCCCCTAGACGCTTCCGTATATAACAAACTAGTTTCGTGTCAGAACACATACATATTGAAACCCCAACTTTAATAGTAGTCGCTCACAAACCATGCACATGAATAGATGATAATCTGTTTAATACACCTATACTCTAATTACATGTTCCACATTCGTTTAGTTTAATGCATGCACCAGCCGGACAATTTTTAATTTTTACGCCTGATTTCCTGCATTTTAGCATAGTTTAATGCTAAACTGGTGTTTGATATCTTACATAATTTTCGTAAGTAGTAGGTAGCCCGCAAATTCGCGTAATAGCGCCTCACTGCGCATGCGCAGAACCTTTTGTGACGTCACAATTGGTGGTGTGCGCATGCGTGTGTGATGTGTGGTGGGAGGTGGGTACAAGATGGCGGCTAGTTTTTGTGTCGTGTGTGGTGGGAGGTGGGACCAAGATGGCGGCCAGTTTTTGTGTCGTGATGTGGTGGGTACAAGATGGCGGCCAGTTTTTGTGTCGTGTGTGGTGTGGGTACAAGATGGCGGCCCGTTTTTGTGTCGTGATGTATGGTGGGTACAAGATGGCGGCCAGTTTTTGTGTCGTGTGTGGTGTGGGTACAAGATGGCGGCCCGTTTTTGTGTCGTGATGTGGTGGGAGGTGGGTACAAGATGGCGGCCCGTTTTTGTGTCGTGTGGTGGGAGGTGGGTACAAGATGGCGGCCAGTTTTTGTGTCGTGTGGTGGGAGGTATGGATGGTGTGAGTGAGTGCAAGAATGTATTCATCCGCGGCGATGCAGTCATGTCTGGCGGTGATTCGGTCTCGGGAAAAAGCTTCCGCGGAGAAAAAGTAGTCCCTAGATAAAATGGTCCGATGGGGTCGAGTGAGGTATCAAAGTGAAGCTTAGGTGAGCGGGCATCTAATGGGCTGGGTGTGGGATTGAAATATCGGCATTGTGCGCATGCGCGGTGGCCGAAGGGTATGAAAATAGCCTTTTTGGAGCTAGGAGCGCCCCTAATGGACCAATGGGGTCGAGTGAGGTATCAAATTGAAGGTGAGGTGAAGGGGCATTTGATGGGCTGGGTGTGGGGTTGAATTAGGGTGATTCTGCGCATGCGCGGCGGCCAAAAGGGTATGAAAATAGCCTTTTTGGAGCTAGGAGAGCCCCTAATGGACCAATGGGGTCGAGTGAGGTATCAAATTGAAGGTGAGGTGAAGGGACATCTAATGGGCTGGGGTGGGGTTGAACTATACCGTTTAGGTGTATTGATGATAATAAAATTTAAAGATCACATGTCCAACACATACTCACATAATGAAAGCAAGAATCGAACTTGCGTCCCCTCGAGATGAAGGATACCCGTCCAGGTTTCATTTTTTTGAGGTGTACTGAAATGCTCTCTCTATTGTGTGTCCCAACTAATCTATTGAGAACGTTTTGTCCGATTTTTGGAAAAATATATATTGTTGTGTTCTGAAACTTACGTCACTAGTACAATGCAAATATTATAGTATTCAGTCAAAATATTACCGAACAGCACTCAGTAGAACTATCTGTTTGAAACATTTTCTGTTTTGGGTGTCATTCTCTGGGTTAAATTTTGACGTCGCCAAGGCTGAGGGGGACTGTTCCCATATGTGCATAGGAGTGGGAGGTTGTCATTTTCTATTGTGACGTCAGGGTCAACGCTATGACGTTGCTACTGTGGTCAGTATTGATCAATTGTCTTTGTAACGTCTTATTGTGACATCATGGCATTATTGTTGTTTTGTGACACTGTGGAACTGTAAAAATTCCATGAATGGAAAAGAATGCCTATCAAACCTACGAGTATTGAACTGGTCCAAATCAACAATGGCTGACGCCAATATTTAACCCAGAGAATGACACCCAAAACAGAAAATGTTTCAAACAGATAGTTCTACAGAATGTTGTTTGCTAATATTTTGAATGAATACTATAATAATTGCATTTTACCAGTGACATAAGTTTCAGAACACAACAATATATATTTCTCAAAAAATCAAACAAAACGTTCTCAATAGATTAGTTGGGACACACAACTAATTTATGCCACGGTATCTATTTTTACAGCTGTCAACTGTTATGGTTTGGTCACAATGTTGCCATTTTCTCCCCTATATTTAGCGTCCACAAAAAGAAGAGTATATTACAGCAATTATGTTCAAGAAAACACCCCGCTAGAAAATTGTCTTCAAATTGTCTGTTGTTGTGGGAGTATAAAAAAATCCTGGTCAACAGGGGTGCGTATATTTCGTGCGACGCTATGTTGCCAATGCATTGAAATTTGAATAGGTTGTCTGCATGGGTTTCAACGCAAGTATAGTACTAAAGTCTAGCTTACCTGATAAAAGAGTTTAGTCCAGATGTATACCTATATCCCATATTCCCGGGTGTTTGATGCATATCTGGGGCTGTTTTTTTCCTAGGTGGGTATAACACACCATGAAGCCTTCATCACCATGCATTCGTATGCTAAAAAAATATGCGTATTGTCCACATCCCAGCGGTTTTCTGTTTCTTGGCTTGTCACGCATTTTTTCGAAATTCACAGATATTTCCTTCGGTATAAAATCCGGCGCACACGAGAGATATCAGCTGAGCTAACGGCCTCAATTGCCTGTCAGCTCTGTTGTTGTTTCAGCGCACACGGTGAGCAAAAGTTTCAAGAAATTGATTTCAGTTCCCGCATAACGTCTTCTTCAAGTCCATTTTGAAGAGTCGAGCGTATGAATCGAGTCAAAATAACATGCCATTCATTGGCCTGTCCGGTAAAACTGCTGAGCTGTTTGGCTTGCGTTCACCGCACACGCTGCTCGCGAGGCGAAATTAGTTTGATATTTTTCCCCCGGCCTCGCGGTTCAGCCAATGAACTATAAGAAAAACATATGTGTGTGCATATTAATAAAGGTTGTAGAAAATGGGCGCCTAAAAAATGAACACATTTCATTACACTGTAGCGAATTGTTGCCAGTGCACGTGTGAGTCAGTGCGTTTTCATATCCACCTCAAATTGACACGGAGAATTTCGTTACCATTGCCAGTAAATTGTAAGTTTATTGCGGAAAGAATTGATATTCCATAAATTCCTGCGGGAAATAGGAAGTACACATATATAAAGAATATTGTCTTGGTTAGCAAGCATACATATTTTACGATATTGTGAATAACTGTGAGCCCATAAGACGTTCTGGTTGCTGAGATCTGAATTTTTGAAGTTTGGCAATTTTCTGACTTCGAGCTTCGAATACCCACGGCCATATTTGTTGGAAGCCGGTTTTTCGTTTGTCATGATGGAAAATCATTAATTAATCATATTTTGAGATATATTTCTCAAGACAACCTTGTATTCATTGAAAATATAAATCGGCGAGTAGTAGACGAAGGGAAAATTGGAAAGTACTGACCATGCCCCAGAATACTTCATATGCATATCACGGCCTTAAGGCCTATGTAAGATGTAATCTACTTCACAGTTTAGTAGTATAAAAAGCGCAAGTCCTATTGACCTTGCCCCTTCCAAAGAAATAAAATCGGCTCTATTTTACAGGAGTATATACGCAGGTGACGTGGGTTGTGACGTCACTTCCGGGTTTTCACTAAACACTACCTTCAAACATAGAAGAGTTCCAATTTTTTCCCTTAGACGTCCGTATGTTCATCCTCCAAACCCACAAGAGTTCCAATGTTCAACCGCCGGGGTGTTTTCCCGCCCCAGCGCCCCGCAGCGCGCGCGCGCGCGCGTCATCCCGCGTCATCCCCGGCAGTGCGCGCGCGGACGCGGGTCAAAAGGTCAAAGGGTCACCTCCAGGTCAGACGGTCCAATGTCCAATGAGACAATGTTGCGGCATCGCTATAGTCAGAGCTTGAGCACAAAAAAAAGGGGGATTCTAGATGAACCTGGGAAAGATGGGCAGTTCCATTTGGACCAATCAGCGGTCGAGAAAAAGAGCCAATCAGCGGTCGAGAAAAAGAACCAATCAGCGATCGAACAATCAGCCAATCGAATTGGGGTATTCACGGTGTGCTTTCGCTGACGTCCGCGCCTACATCTGGGTTCTTGTACACCCGGGTAATGTTTTTCTGGACATGGATGGGTTACCTTTGGCTCCATTCTAGGCCACTGATTGGCTAATACGGTGTTCAAAGCCACTTTCATGCATTATGCTCATAGAACTTATAGTCATAATCTATACGTGTTGGACGAGTCTCTTCACTCACCGTATACACGTACCTCAATGAAATGCCCGCTCCAAACCTAGACCAAAGACACGTACTTGGTCTGTAGGCTGATTTCATTGGCTCTCTATTTTTTACTATAGTGCTCTTGCCTTCTAAACTTGATGGGTTACATTTTGACCCCATCCTACACCACTGATTTCAGTTTGACTGAATCTCCACATTGGGCATTGATGCATTAGGAATAAAACACACAAGACAGGGTTTTTTGGTGAGATCTCATTTTTTTTTTTTTATTCAGTGAACAACAACAACGTGAGAACAACCACGTGAAAACTCAAGCCCAGAACAAGGGGCTTGTAATTAACTGAAGCCCAGAACAAGGGGCTTGTAATTAACTGAAGCCCAGAACAAGGGGCTTGTAATTAACTGAAGCCCAGAACAAGGGGCTTGTACATTGAAGCCCAGAACAAGGGGCTTGTCATTAACTTAAGCCCAGAACGGGGCTTGTACATTGAAATGATGGGCGGCCCAGTCATAGACGAGTACATCGCGGTCCTCGGCCTGGGGGTACTCGTCAAACATCTGTACGATAGTAGATAAGGGTCTTCCCCGGCATCGATGGTACAGGTAAAACAAGCAATATTGTCCGCACACGCCACTGGTCAGGCTTTGCAACGTTTGACTGTTCCAACACCACGTCTCTGTGCCTTGATCCATGAAGTCTGTTAAATCGGGATGGAGGGGTGGCAGACCGTACGGGTCAAAGTATTCCCCCTGCTGTTCTGTCAAGTACACGGCCACCCAGTGTTCACCGGGTCGATCCATCGGGTCCGTGTTGAGAACGTAAGCAGCCGGATACATACGGTCTAATGGAAACACATCTCGGGCGAACACCCCTTGAAAGACCCTACGTGTCTCTGGGTCATTCTCCAGCACGGTGGTTATCTGGTCTGTATCCATGTTAGGTGGAGAAGTCACACAGGACGTTGCGCGCCTTGTCCACTTGAATGATGTTGTCAAACTCGGCGTAGCAGATCACATTGACGGTGGTCGCCAGGGCTCGTGCAAAGTGGATTTCCAACCGTAAATTGCCTTGCTTGGTCAGGGCCAGCTGATGGTCGTTCTCTAAGGTGGGGGTCAGATCGAAACAGAACAACGTGTATCCGTTCGCGTAGTCCTCCCGACTGATCATATTCCCTTCGTCCTGGTTTATTTGACCGGTGGCTGTAAACAGGCTCTGATAGGCTCGAATGAAATTCCTCCGCCCAAAGTTCGGGGTTAAGGCCGTGGCTGGCACCTGTTGTCCATCCACATGCAGGGCCACAAAATTGATGCCGAAATGTTTAAAGTCAAACGGATTCTCTGGGTAGGCTCCGCTGAAACTGGTATTTTCCACACAGGCCAGGATCAATCGCTTGGGTAGTTCCCCCAGGAACAGGTTTTCTTTGTTGGCGCCCATATTTCCAGCAGGCACAGAGAACACTTTGGTTTGCACACGTCGGATAGGGTACTGGGCTGGTTTTGTTTCCAAGGCTTTCATGTGTCCCAATTGAACGGCTGGATTCGGTTTCACTTTTCGGACATACAGGACTGCGTCTTGGATGACAATCTTATAGTCCGCTACATGCCCCTCTACGTTAGTGGCCATCAAGGCGAAGGTGGGAGGCGCCCGTATCAGTCGGATTTTGATGGGGATCTTGTTCAAGAGGTACCGGTCTTGCATGAACATGTCTGCATGCAGTCGACCCATCATATCCACCGAGGCACTGTTCGCAGTGAAAGCCTTCCGTTTGTTATATCCCCCATTGTCCGCCGTGTCCATGTGCTCGGCCGTGTCCCTGTAGAATAAAGCGGTTGTCAGCTGAGATTTTTTAGCCTCTCGGCCATACGACAACAGTGTCTCGATGTAGGCTCGATAGGGGTACGTGTTGGTGGAGTCACTGATGAGTTTGTCGCTGAGAAAAATATCCACCTGCTGAAACATCGAGTGCAGCCAGAGATTCGTCGGGCCCACCGTTGCTTGGTCAGCGATTCTGGTGCCAGCTCCATTGACCACCTTGGCTTTCACATACAAGTAGGTATGGGCTAAATCCACATAGGCCGTATCCGCATTACTGATGGTGAACTCGATGGGCCCGGTTTCGTTGATGCTGGAGAGCGGGAGATGCTCCACCCATAATCCTTGTTCGACACTGGTTTGTGTGGGCGGCACGGTCCACAAATCAAATTCACTGTTGGTGGAGGGGCAGGACTCGGCGTGGATTAAGGCCATGTTTTAAGAAAAGATATCCCGGGTCTTCTTGGATGTGCGTCGTCGCTGGGTCGGTCGTCGACTGGTGCGTGGTCTCGGTGGGGCAGCTCTTTTATTCCCTACGGTGCGTTGTGCTTTGGCCACCAAGACGCCTCCCGCTTCTTTGGCCCGTCGTTTCAAGGCTTGTCGGGGTGCCGTACCCCCCAAGACATCACCGGCCACTTGCAGTCCACTGCGTACCGCTTGTTTGCCGATTGCTTTCACCCCACGCGTCACCAAGGGCAGGAACGTTTTCACAATGCTGCCGAGTATGTTCCCCAGTCCATGTCCTCGTTGCATGCGTGCACCGCTAAAGACCGGAAAGCCACCCCCGGCCTGTTGGGCATAATAGTCGGCATAGCTGCGTGCATCGCACTCGTAAGGTACTTTCATTATGCAAAGTGGGGAGCACGTGCTTGTCGAAAATGAAGTGTCAGCACCACTTTTCCTCGTTCGAATGCCACCGGTCGTCCCGTGTCATCTCTTATATCCACCGTGATCGTGTTGATGTCGGTATGTCGTACGGGCAGGTACATGATATGGTTGAAACTGTGGGTGACTTGATCGCCATACGTCTTTTTAATGGGGACCACCCGTAACAGAGGTGTGTTGATATCGCCCACGATGTGGTTGTCCACCACGTCCGAGTAGACGTAGAGTCCGTACATACCCGACTTCATATCCATCGGCATCTCGCCATGGTGTTGGGTGGGACCAGCGAACGTCTGTAGATCGAAACCCAGCATTTGCTGTAGTGTAGGACTGAGTTTCACATTCACGGTATCGGTGACGGTAAGCTGTGCCTTGTCGTTGTGTACGTTGACATCGAAGAACACGTTTCTCTTGAAGCGCAAGGCTATCAGGCGTGTTGCACTATCCGTCACCCCCCGTAGCGCCTTATCATGCATCAGTCTTGACAGCCCACCCATGAACTCTTTGGGGGTATCGTATTGGCCTTCGGGTAGGGTGAGTCGGGTGTTTTTGCCTTCGTAGGTCACCTCGTACCACACTTCATTGGCTCGCACGTTGTACCACGAGTAAGGGTATTGGATATCCACGAGGGCACATTCCCAGCGGCCAGGTAAATGTAACGGTTGCGGTAACTGGGTGACGTACTTGGCCACGGTGTTGTCAGGAAACACATCCAGCGAACTGTTACTGGGTAGGGTCAGGTAAAACATGGCGACTGAGCTGTCCTGCTGCTGCTGTTGGTTTTAATAGGTCTTCCAGGCCTTGGGCGGTTGTGTCCGGCGTCGTGTTCGTCGCGTTGACTTGCTACGTGTCACGGCTCTGGAGATGTGGGGTGTCCTGATCGAGGGTGGTTTTTTAAAGGTCCGAAAAGAAGGTGCCCGTTGTGATGGTGGTGGAGTTTTGGGGGTGACTCCGGTTCCCAGTCGGCTTCCCAAGAAGGTTGTGGTGAGAGTCGTGGTGCACGACTCGGCGATTGCTGGGTTTGCTGCATAAAGGCCCAGCGGTGGGGGTTCCCCACCAATTCCTGTGGTACATGCATGTCTTTCAAGCCTTGAGCGAAGACCTCCCATCCTCGAGGATCGGTGTGCGATCTGCGTTGACGCATCAGATCATTCACTAAATCCGTCATGTGGGTGCCGGGGACCACCTGATTCTGTACCAGGAGTTCGCCTTTATCATTCCAAGTCATGTTAGGATTCTGTTTCATCCGTTGTAATACCAGGCCAGCTTGTTTCTTGAACGAGGCAGGTACACTCTTCAGCACTTCGTCTTCCACCCACTGTGGGGCTGTGGGGGCTACCTCACCCGGCTGTTGGAACGGTGCTGAGGTCAGCGGTCTGTCACGTGGTGGTGGTGGTGGTGGTGGTGGTGCTGTTGCTGGGGTAGACAGGGTTTTGTATTGGTCCATGAACGTCATGTACCGTTGAAGCGTCTCATTGTACCGTTGTACTTTCTCACTGTCGCTTAACCCCGGTCTCTGTAAGATCTGTTGCATCTCTCCATCGAGGCTGTTTATGGTCTTCACCGTAGGTGGGACAGGGTAGGGTGATTGGAGGTTTTGCAGGAACCGTGGTTCGACGAGGACCATTTTTTTCGTGTGGTTCATTGTCGGCCGAAGAGTCCACCCAATACTGGACCCAACACGGAAGCGGCCAACGGTGCTAAGATGGCCCCGAGAAAGCCGCCTTTCTGTAACACCTTTTTCTTTTGTGTTTGAGGGACCCGCTTGTGGACTAGGGTTCGGAGACCTGTCTTATGCTTGGCCAACTTGGTCTTCTGAGCCGGAGTCAGTGGTACGTTGCCTTTTAACAGGTTGTACCCGATCTCGCACAGACAGCGTACAAGGTCAGGGTCCGCACCGCGTACAATGGTTCGGACTAACTCGGGTGGGGCCGTCTTCAATACACGGAGCGTGGGAGCGTGCTTCCGTACTCGCGCAGACATCCTGTACAACTAATGCTAGAACCCACAACTCTGCCCTTTTTATCCACCTCACAGACAAAGTCAACCCTGCTGTGGTATTCATTCTTTTTATTATTCCCCATCATCAAACACACAGACCCCAGCTGGGGGCGCCACTGTGGGTGTGTTTACATTATTTTTGCATGTACACGTGGTGGGTCTCTCCGGGAAAGATGCCGGTCCGTAGTCGAAGGTGGTCGGGAGTGGCTTGCTTGAGGTCGAACAGCATATACCCGTGCTGAGGGGTTGTGGCATCTTTAAAGGCTTCCAACGCAAACGGTGTGCGGCCGGGATACATCTGTCTCGCCAGGTGCAGCAGTTGAGTGGTATCTCTCGGGTTTTTGAAGACCACCAGGTAGTGGGCATTTAAGCTGATATTCCGATGTTCTTTGTTTTTACTGAACAGATTCTGCACAATGTAGATGATGCTGAGCCGTCGATGATGGCTGCCTTTGGTAAAGAGTTGGGTGACCCGTGCATCCGTCTCCGCCATGAGATCATCCAGAACCACCAAGGTGTCGGGTTCCAAATCGGCCAGGTTGGGTAGGCCTTCCACGAACGTGATGTGGGGCATTGCTGCATACGCTTCCTGCCATTCTCCGTAACACCACACGGCTCGGGCAATGGGTGGGGTGATCATGCTGTCGGCGTGTTGAAGGAGCTTCCGGACGAAGTGCGTTTTGCCGGAGCCCGTCGGTCCTGCGATGACGCAGGTGAAGGGATGCTGCCACCCAGGGTCCATGGTTTGAGGTGTATCCGTTGTCGTGGTAACCCGCTCTTGTAAATTTCGTACGAGTGAACTGGAGTGGTGGTGGGTACAACGTCGGTCGTCGTTGTCTGTTCACGTTCAGAGATGGTGCTGGGGGTGGGTACAGCGTGGGTGGTCGGTTCACTGTGAGGGATGAAATCCGGTGGGTCTTGAGACGTAGTAGGTGTACTTGGTGTAAGTGTAGAGCTCGACGTGGCTTGTACGCGGGGTGTGGTGGTGGTGATGGTGGTGACTGGGCTCGATACGACTGGTGCTCTCTGTAGACCCGTTTCACTGATGGCTGGTGTTCTCAGTTGGTTAAGTAACGTACTGACATAGGCTACGCCGTAAAACACACCTCCGTACAACACACTCAGCAGGGTTAGCAATAGCACCCCAAAGACCACTTGCGCTTTGCGCGTTTTGCGAGACGCTGTCTTCGGGGGCAGCTGCTGTTGGTCCATAGCACTGGGGTCGGAC